>OVBX01002646.1:0-19426 GCA_900406325.1 Erucastrum elatum | reverse complement strand
TTGAAAACCAATTAGAAAACATATATACAATGATGTATAAAACACCATATATCAAGAAGCATCGTGAGGTAGTTCCTTCCGACAGGGTTTGAACCCTTTACTTAGGTACAGGCGGAAGTCCAATCTTTATCATTGGGCCACGATGATCTGCTCAAGTTAGGAGACTTGCTGGTGCTTTTCAACTCTGGATTGAAGCTGTAGAAACTGAATGTTGATTGAGTTTTTGTTTGCAAATGAATTAGCTAAAGTGATCTTGCTGTAAAAAATATATTTTTGTTTTGAATCAAATTTAACATTTATTCAAAAAAGAATAATAATAAGTTTGCCCATGATACACGTAACATTAATAAATTAGTTTAGGTCGTGAACTTTACGACTTGACTTTTCTTTGGGGTTTCTTCTTGGGGTCATCACTTTAATTGACCAGTTACAAATTACAGCAGACCAACGGTTCAACTAACCACCACTCCAAGAAGCGGTTATCCAAAACCGGACCTGACAAGGCCACGTGTAACTTAGCTCTTCGACAAAACCCTAGTTTCAGCGCCACTGTTCAGTCTCACTTCCAAACGCTCACAATCTCTCCACCAGCCATGGCGTTATCAGCCACTCAGCTACTCTCCCAACCTCCATCCCTCCGCATTAACCTAAACCGATACCAATCGAACCAACCAAGAATCCCGGTTCTGTCTCTCAAGTCCACCTTGAAACCACTCAAACGCCTCTCCGTCAAAGCCTCCGCCGCCGCATCTCAAAACTCGGTGAAAATACCGACGACGAAGGACGCGTTCGAGCACTGTTTCAAGAAATCATCAGATGGATTCCTATACTGCGAGGGAACTAAGGTCGAAGATATCATGGAGAGCGTCGAGAGGAGACCTTTCTACTTGTACAGCAAACCGCAGATCACGAGGAACGTCGAGGCGTATAAAGAGGCACTGGAAGGTGTGAGATCAGTCATCGGATACGCCATTAAAGCCAATAACAACCTCAAGATTTTGGAGCATTTGAGGAGTAAAGGATGTGGTGCTGTTCTAGTCAGTGGGAACGAGCTCAGACTTGCTCTTCTTGCTGGTTTCGATCCCACTAAGTATACATTTTTTTTTCTTTTCTTATCCCATATATAAAGTTAGTAGAGTTAGAGTATGAAAAGATTAGTATGAAGTGTTTGATTTGTCCTAAGTGACTGTTGTTGTGGTAGTTGTTGACTATGTCTTTGCTGTGCTGAATGAATGAATAGGTGTATCTTTAATGGAAACGGGAAGCTGTTGGATGATTTAGTTTTAGCTGCTCAAGAAGGAGTATTTGTAAATGTTGATAGTGAGTTTGATTTGGAAAATATTGTGGAAGCTTCAAGAATCTCTGGAAAGCAGGTCAATGTTCTGCTGCGTATCAATCCTGATGTCGATCCTCAGGTATGTTTTTCTTGTTAAAAATACTTCTACACAGATTGGATACGAGTGAGTTTTTCTACTTATTGCGACATTCATTTTTTCAGGTGCATCCATATGTAGCTACCGGGAACAAGAACTCAAAGTTTGGTATCAGGAACGAGAAGCTACAGTGGTTTCTCGATGAGGTGAAGGCGCATCCCAATGAGCTCAAGCTTGTTGGAGCTCATTGCCATCTAGGCTCTACCATTACAAAGGTTTGGTCCAATTATAGTACTTCATATGATACATATTCTTGCTTTAATCTGATGAACATGGACTGCTCTCTGTACGTTATGTCGATTTCAGGTGGATATATTCAGAGATGCTGCGGTACTTATGGTGGAATACATTGATGAAATACGTCGTCAAGGCTTTGAAGTTAGTTACTTGAACATCGGTGGTGGTTTAGGGATAGATTATTACCATGCCGGTGCTGTCCTTCCTACACCTATGGATCTCATCAACACCGTAAGAAGCAACATCTCAGAACACTTTCTTTCGTTGGTAGAATTTTTTTAATCTCTGATGTTTTTTTTTTAAGGTGAGAGAGCTAGTTCTGTCACGAGACCTGAATCTAATAATAGAGCCAGGGAGGTCGTTGATTGCAAACACTTGCTGTTTCGTCAACCATGTGACAGGTGTGAAGACGAATGGTACTAAAAACTTTATAGTGATTGATGGAAGTATGGCTGAGCTGATCCGTCCCAGTCTTTATGATGCCTATCAGGTAATAAAATTAAATAATGTTTGTTACAGTTTTACTCCCTTGGAGTTATAGCTAAACATCTTCTTGTTTCTTGTAATACAAAAGCACATTGAGTTGGTCTCTCCTACAACACCTGAAGCAGAGGTTTCCAAATTCGACGTAGTTGGTCCTGTTTGTGAATCTGCTGATTTCTTGGGCAAAGACAGGGAGCTTCCCACTCCTCCAAAGGTGATCGTTAAGGATCTGATTCTGTTTGAAAGCAGCAAGAAGTGATGTGGGATCTAATGTTTTGATTCTATTTCGTTAACAGGGAGCTGGTCTAGTGGTTCATGATGCTGGTGCATACTGTATGAGCATGGCTTCCACTTACAATCTCAAGATGCGTCCTCCAGAATACTGGGTAAACTCACTCATTTTCTTGTTCTTGTTTTCTAGAGAAATGACAACATAATGAGTGATTTAAAGGGAAAATTCCATGATGTGAATGTTAGACATTAGAGTGATGAATGTGTTGTTTTATGCAGGTTGAAGATGATGGGTCGATCACTAAGATCAGGCATGCTGAGACATTCGATGGCCACTTGCGTTTCTTCGAAGGTCTATAGATTTCCATTTATCATTCTTGTTGCTTAGAACTATTTGGTTGGTTATTCGGAATCACTACTGTAATGCTATTGCTGTGTTAAACCTAAAGTCTTCAATAAGGTGATGAATAAGAAAATGAACACATTTCAATACAGTAAAAAAGTGAATTCATCGTCTTACACTAAACATAAAAGCTAAATCAAATTTATTAGTAAGCCAACAAAATTTACTTAAATCAAACAAAATCTGCTGTCAATGATCACGATAACAAAAAAATGAGGAAAAGAGCAATCGTCAATGGTGTCATTATGTCAAGGATGGCCTTTGAGATCAGCTAATCTGTTTTGGTTCCACCGAACACAACACAAGAATAAAGAATGTCTCAAATCTTCAAGAACTCAAAAGGTCAAAGAAAGAACGAAGGAGACAGTTATAAAAAGGTTACCTCTGAAACCGAATGCTTCTATACAAAAGCATAACGGTAAGTAGAAGCATAGACAGTGCTGAACACAAATGTCCAAGCGAATGGCCACTGATAATATATCCATTGGCATTGTATATTTTGCTATCTGCAAGTCCTTCGATCTTGGAAACAGAGTGAGCAACTGCATTCATAGTGAATCAGGTATATAAGAAGATAGCGGATTCTCTAACAAAGACAACCTCAAAAGTGGTTTTGAGAAAAAAAAAAAACAACCTGTTGCCAAGAGCCAGAACCTAGAGTGAGTATATTTGGGAGGTAGTAAAACGGTCATGATGGGAATAGCCAGGCAAGGAATCAACTGGAACGTCATGCATAACCGGAGATCATTAAACACTCTGCCATCAACTAAGACACATATAATAACTTCAATCTGCACCTGCCTAAAAATCATGAAACCATATATATAAGAAGGTAGTGTTTTTTTTTTCCCGGTTATGATGTTACCTGGCGTAAGCAACGCTTAAAAATGACATGAACAGAAGCAAGACGAGGCAACTCAATCCTACTTTCTCCCCCGCTCTCTCGACCAAAAAACTAGAGAAAAGCGACGAATACGCAATCAATATCTGCAAAGTAGCGTCATTAATCAAGAAACAGCTGTTTCATAACCAACCATTTAATCATTCAACTAGACATAAAACCATCTGAAATCTCTAAGAAGATTCGTCTAGGCTTCTTTCCACTAGCTATAAGAAGATTCTAGACGTTCTTTCCAATATAACTTATATAGAATCTGCAATCATTTAATAAGCGACTCAGCATAGCTACAGTTAAGACAATTCTATGAGCTTCTATCAATGACGTTCTTAACTAGTATCTACAATCATTAATCAAGAAACAGCTATGCATAACCTAAAGAAGACCCATTCCAATCATTTTCAAGAAAATTAAAGCAGAGTGATTGATTAGTGAGAGAACAAACAGGCAAAGTGTCCCAGACGATTCTGCTGTCATCAGGTTTGAGATGGTAATAAGCAGAGCCAAAGGCCAAGCTTGAAACGCTTGCGTAGAACAGTGTCCATCCCCAGATCTCACCTTTCAAACTGCATTTAATACCATAATTATTGATCTATCATAAGCAATCAAAAAACGAAGATGCTCAAATATAGTAATAGAGGAGAGAGAGGGGAGAGAGGGGGGAACCTGATATTAAAGAAACTTCCTCCAATGCAAAGAACGAAACCAAGAACTCCAATAATAAGAAAAGGAAAGTTGGTCATCACATTCAATGTGTTTGGCACTCCTGTTTCCTCAAACAACACAAAACACCTGTCTTTATTACACTACACACATGCAAACATATAGAGAGAGATAGAGATAGTGATTGGTACCCATGAAATTGCGCTTATCAGCGAAGACATGGTGGCGCAACGAATGAAGAGGAACTTTAGGAGTGATGAACATTAAGATTAACCAACATATGAACAACGATCCAACCACAATTCGATTCCTTTTCCATGTCCCGATCTGTTGATTCGTCAACCACACCATCAAAAATCTCTCTCCCTCTTTCTCTTTCTTTCTCTCTAAAGCTCCAACCTTTTTTTTTGTTTTGTTCCGAAAGTGTTATATAACTTTTTTTTTTGTTTCTCTCGGTCTGATTGATTAACCTTCCAGGTTAAGAAAGCAAAAGGTAAGATCTGCTAAGTGTCGCTTTCTTTTTTACAAACTTTCGATTTGAACAACGTGCGGCGAATCTCTCTTCTTTTTTTTCCTCTTTCCTTGATTCTGACGTGATTGACGACGATCAATATCTATTGTTGTTTGTCGAAGTTGACGATGACCTTCCAAAACGTCGCCGTCTTAAATGTTTTCGGCGTAATTTGCAATATAACTCCTTGTATTTCTAATATGTTATTATAAACTACTCGATAGTTGTGAAAGCAATCTCTCCGAACCAATGTCTCCGAGTTTTATATGATAGAATCTGATTGTTGAAGCTTCGTTGGAAAATTTCCAATATTTGCTTCGTTTTTGCCGAGTTTTTTTGCGGAGAAAGCGGAAAAGAATCGTATTTTCAGTCAAAACCTTTGCTTTCTTCAACAGAAATTGAACTGTCATCTGTTTTTTAAGCAAATCCCAAAAATTTATTTGAACTCGATTTCGTGGGTTTGCGATTCCGGTTCGGTTCTGTAGATAAAAAAAATATTGATATCTGTCGCTTTCCGCGAGCGGGAAGATTTCAAATTTTTGCTTCATTTGGGCTCCAAAGTTTAAATTTTTAAAAATCTCATGTGCTTGTGTTATTTCATCTTAGGGCTTGCTAATCCCAGATCTGTTTTTTTTTTCTTTCTCCAGTTTATCCTTGTGTGTGTGTTTTGAGCTAGCTTCTGCTGTTTCTCCGGACTCGAGATCTGATTTGGCTCTGGCTCGTCTCGGTAGCTACAGGGTGAAAGAGAGTTCTCCTACAAGGTAAGAACCATAACACAATCTCCCGCTCTCTAAAGTTTGCATCTTTACAACTCCAATTTTAGAATATGTAGTTCGTTAGCACTGTGTGTTGAGTATGAATGGTGAAAAATGGTTACTTTGAGTAATTGCATTATGTTAATAATAGGGTGTTTTAATGGAAGACGCTTCTTCTCACGATTTGGATGCACAGAGCCCTTATGATCGTTTGCTTGCTCTAACTCCAACTCCCGTTGATTCAAATTGTAACTTGGATTCAGTTTCTGCCGTTTATCTAGCGATGAAGACCTCGAAGCTGGAGTGCGTAGACGAGCGTGCTCAAGATACCCTCATTACCTCTGTATGCAACATGGAGGATGAGGAGGATGAAGAGTTCGATGAGTTTGATCCTTACCTCTTCATCAAGAACCTACCCCAATTGTCCTCTGTTGTCCCTACTTTCAGACCAGTCTTGCTTCCTAAACAGACCCGGAGCTGTCCTCCTATCTCTCTCGTCCTAGATCTCGATGGTAATAAGGCTCAATAAAAGAGTTTGTTTTTGTTTATTCTGTTATCTCTGTAACGTTTTATTTATTTTTGTTATGTACAGAGACTCTTGTGCACTCTAGTCTTGAACCGTGTGGCGAGGTGGATTTCACGTTCCCTGTACATTTTAATGAAGAAGAGCATATGGTGTATGTGAGGTGCCGTCCTCACTTGAAAGAGTTTATGGAGAGAGTGTCTCGCCTCTTTGAGGTCATTATATTTACTGCTAGCCAGAGTATCTACGCGGAGCAGCTTCTGAACGTGATTGACCCTAAGAGGAAGCTCTTTCGCCATAGAGTGTACCGTGACTCTTGTGTTTTCTTTGACGGTAACTACTTAAAGGATTTGTCGGTCCTTGGGCGTGATTTATCTCGTGTTATCATCGTAGATAACTCCCCACAGGTATTATAATACTCTTTGTCATCTCTCTACACAACGAGAGCCTAAGGCTGCTGCATAGTCTCATTGGACTAATCTTCTCTGTTGGGTTATTCTTTGTTGTGCAATGTTGTAGGCGTTTGGGTTCCAAGTGGAGAACGGGGTGCCAATAGAGAGCTGGTTTGATGACCCCTCAGATAAGGAACTTCTTCACTTGCTGCCGTTTCTAGAAAGCTTAATAGGAGCAGAAGATGTAAGGCCGATGATAGCCAAGAAATTCAATTTAAAGGAAAAGATTGATGCAGCTGTAGCTGCACCTGAGTATCCTGCCGAGGCAGGAGATCCTTTCGAACGGTAAAGTCTCTCCCTCTCCCCCCCTAAAAAGAAGCTAGAAGCTGGCATAAGAGGAGAAGGTTTGCTCTTTGGGAGAATGCTTTGAAAATCTTAATGGAAGTTGCTCTTCCTATTGAGTTTGGAGGAGATCAGAAGTTGGAAGATATATAGATATCTCAAATGTTGTTTTCTTATTAGTTTAAGGAACTTGGTATACAAAGAATAGCCTGTAAACAGTTTTTAACTGCAGAATAATTTATAATCCTCTCTTTTTCCTGGTTTATTTACTATCCTTGCATATAAATTATCCATTACGCAGCCTGTAAAAAGGTCTGATGACATCAAAATGTGAATATTATTGTGTCACACCTCGCGGATCCATCCATAGTAGCAACGACCAACAGGGTGTAGTCTCTGTCTTTAGTGTAGAAACTGGATAACAAGATGAGGAGATTAGAAGAAAATTAAAATAAAAATTATTTATTCCCTTTTTATGTAAAGTTGATATCAATCCACAATCTAACTCCAACAGCGGAATGAACATGTTATTATTCATCATCATCATGGTTTAGATGATCACAAAAAAAATACCATTTTTGTTTAAGCTCCATATTTAGGGGCCTTCCAAAGTTTGAAAGCAACTTCATGGATGAACCGATCAGCCGGTATAACAAGGTTTCCAGAGAGCTACGATGAACAAAAGAAAGGTTGAGACAAACCATGCCGTATATTATTACAGGAAATGAACTAGCATTAAGTTAGTAAACCATTCATACCTTTTTCAGAGCTTCGAAATAAAATGTATCAACCAAGTCTTTCCGTGTCACCGCATCCTGCCACTGAGCTACCAGCATCGGGCAGTAGTTCCTGTATGTCACGAACGAAACCATAACTTCAGAAAAGTTTTAATGGGTTTGTTTGACCAAAATATTGAGTCACTTACCGAACATCATCTCGTGTCTTTTCACCTCGCATGGTGTAGCTCTGACGCGGGACTAGTCCTTGAAACGCCGGGTTAATACCTTCTAGTGGAGTCTTGACAGGGAAAGCCGAAACATCCTTGTCCGTGACAGAACCATAGCTAAGAACAAGAGAGAGATGCAAGCGAGGTGCGATCTCTGAACCAAACTGAGCCATTCTCATAACACTACCAATCAAAGCGTCGATCACTCCCACGTCATCACCACCTATATGCACAAAAACGGAGTCATATAGGCTCACATCCAAACACTTTCCTCCTTCAAATCCAATAAGCCTCAGTAATTCAGTTGCTGTGGCGTCTGAAGGAAATGACTCATCACTCTTTTGGCCTATTCCACTGAGTTGTAATACGTCTAAGCCAATCACTTTTCCGAAAGACGTCAGAGTGGAACTGTCTGTTACTAAAGTAGCCTTGAGTCCCATAAACCTGCACCATATTAACTTTGTGTCAGTGACAGTATTGTAAGAAACTAGCATCATCATGTGGATGTCACAAGCCATTGATCACCGAGAAAGAGTATTAAAAAATATACAGATGAGAGAAAAGGCAAACCTTTCGGACAAAGTTGAGATTTCATTTTCACTTCCCTTGGCTTTTACTCCACTCTGTACCAAAAGAAGAAGAAAAAAAACATTGGTTAACCTCTAGTGTCTGAATAAAACTATGTAAACACATGTATCAATAATACACACTATTATCTGTCTAAAATTTAATGTTTATGAGAGGGGGTGAAGTATACTATCTCACAGCTATAGTGTAAGCTTCTGATGCATCAAGCAAATGAGCGAACTCTCGAACTATCCTTTCGTTCTCTGTTTCTGCTGCAATGGAACAACAACACACCAGAGTGAATATCCAGAGTAGCAGAACAGCTAAACAACACACACAGAAGTGATTTCAAAAATCATTGATTCTATGTTGACCTCTCAATACAAACGAAAATGAAAACTCAAGTGAATTAAGAAAAAAAAATCCAAATGCAATCTCGCAACTCTTGTCGGAAAGTTCAGGTCTTTTAATCCAACAGATCGTAACTAACAGAATTCTCAGGTCTGACCCGGTTCAATTCTGATCAACAATGATCAAAAGTAGCGATTATGATCGAGGTTGTTTGACGAATCAAGAAAAGTAATTATTTATTAAGAAGAGTAAGTGAGAGAGAAAGAGACCTGGAGGTGCATGAGGAAGGCTCAAGAAGCCGCAGGTACCGACGGAAGCGAGAGAATGGATGTTGGTATTCGACGGGTCGACGGATCTAGCTAAGCCGTCTCCGTACAATACAAGTGATCTGCTTGGTTTGTCCGCCATTCTTGTCAACAGGTAGACAGACACGAATGTCTTGTCGGAGAGAGATGGGAATAAACTGATTTGATGGTGATTTTGACCATCTCTCCCGAATAATATACACTAGTTTCATTGGTTTTCCGGTTCATTCCGGTCCGGTTTTTCAATTTAACTAACTGCGCTTTATATAGTAACAGATATGTGATGGGTTTCGGAAAAACCTGCTAATGTCTATGATAATTGGGCCTTTGATGAAAGTTCTTTAACGACCGAACAAACATGAATTAACAGATTGTGGATGACTAGACTAGTTCACATCTATCCACAAACAAAATAATGTGTAGATCTGAAAGTATGAGATTCGAGATTTTATACGAAAGAAAATATATTAAAACCTAAAAACGAGTCACATTGATTATGGCGTGGAATTTCCCAAAAATAGTTGAAAATATGTAAGATGTGTTGTCCTAATCGAAATCAAGAATTAAAAATATGTGTAAGCCAATGAAAGTATGAAACCCATCATTCATCTGCCACATGCTGCAGTTTGTATAATCCAAAACAAACAATACAAAAACACCCCATATTAATTTTTCAAATAACACATGGGGTATATATATAGAAAGCCCATCTTTACATGTATGGACTAAGTTGTTGACCATTGCAACTGCAAATCTTCTCTCTTTATTTCCCCCCACTTGCGCGCACTGTGGATCCACGAGAAACCTTTCCCCCCCTAACCACTCGCGACGGTGTTTAAACCGGTACCGGTTTAATCAAATCCCAGATTCAATCCTGCCATGGTGGAAGGAGGAAGAAGAAGAAGAAGAAGATCCTTGCTCTCTTCCTTTGAACTCGCTTTCCTCTTGCTCTCACTCTTCCTCTGCTGCTTCTCCATCGCGTCTCCCCGCGCTCTCCCCGATCCAGATCTGTTGGAAGAAACCGTCGGAAACTCCTCCGACGCATCTCTCAACGCTTCTTCTCTTGGTAAACCAAAGGAAGGTAGCTTCGCCGACATCATCGATCGCGCTCTCGAGAAGGAGTTCAACGAAAGCGATCAGGCTGAAGGTAGTATATATCTATCTCTTATCCGAGAATCTAGGAAGTTGAAGTGGCCGTTGATACTAATTAAGTAGTATAAAAGCTTCTCTCCACTAGTGTGTGAGATTCGTTCATCCGATTCAAGAGTTAGATAAAATCCTAAACTGGATCCGTGATCTATAGACGATTCGGATGTTAGCATTGATCACGATCTAACAATGTGGAATAGTATATGCTTCTTCCGGATCGAGATTTATGAATAGCGAGATTTAGTTTTCTGATTCGTTTCCTGAAATGGATAGTGCGTGTAGTATTAGATCTTGTTTTTATCACTCTTTACTTATAAAAAAGGGTGAAATAATCTTTATTTTGTGGTTTATATTTTGATGTCAGTTGCTGATCCTGGAAGCTTCAACAACAGTGTAGCTGGACAGCAGGTTGGTATAGTGCTGTATAAAGCTATTTTGTTTGAAGTCATAATCAAGGCTTGTTTTAGATTTTATTATTTCTCTCATTGGTTGCATAATTTTGAGTAATCTGAATCTGGAATGTTGTTCTTGTACGTTGTGGTGATCAGGCTGTTTTGGAAACTGTAGCCAGAGTGAAGACTACCAAGAAAAATGAGACGAAAGAGGACAAGTACACACTTTTCTTCTTTTCTTAAAAGTTTCTTTATGTGACCTTCCATAATGTTCTAGAATTGAATACCTTTAATCTTCCTTAGGCATTTTCAACTCCATGATGTTTTCAACCTGGACAATGATAACAGAGCTGAGGACACACCTACTCTGATTGATCGAAAAGTAAAGTTTTCGTCCAGAAAGACAGAGACTTGGTTTTGTTTTGATTTTGGTCTTATATTGAGATTTTGAAATTATTACAGGACAATGTCTTCATCATATCCAATTTCAAATCGAAATATCCAGTACTGCAGCTAGACTTGAGGTAAGATAGTAATTTCTGTTTCGGAATGATTCTTTGAAAAAAAAACTGTTATGAATTATTCATTTGATCTGTACTTCTTCGGTTTATGTAGACTGATATCAGACCTGGTGGTTGTCATTGTATCTGCAACATGTGGTGGTATCGCCTTTGCTTGTGCTGGACAGCCGGTCTGATTTTTGCTACTCGTAGTCTTTATCATTATGTATTAGGTTTCAGTATGATATATTAGTTTTCTGAATTTGGATCATTCTATGCTTAAATGCTTATGCAGGTGATAACTGGATATTTGCTAGCAGGATCTATCATCGGGCCTGGAGGATTGAACTTAATCAGTGAGATGGTCCAGGTATGCTAGGTGTTGGACAGATTACTTTTAAGGTCTCGAATGTTTAGTTAGTTAAGCATCATTTCAAGAACTTTCTTATTCCGATGATCTTTGACTAAGATGTTACACAAAACAGGAGTACTGGTTTGTTTTTGACTAGGAACCCTTTTCTTTTGCGGGTCAATATAAATTGGATTTTTTAATGTGATAGTGGATGGATAAGAGAGACCCTAGATCGTTTTCAAGGCAAATTCAGTTTTACAAGTGTCTAAGTTTAGCATTAGACTGCAGTGGGGATGATGTATTCATATACGTTGTTATTTTTGCGCATGGCTATTTATGCAGGTTGAAACAGTCGCCCAGTTTGGTGTGGTATTCTTGCTCTTTGCATTGGGTCTAGAGTTCTCCACTGCTAAGGTGAGATCAACGTCTTTGATAAATATTGACTTGACATATTAACATAACAAGCTCGTGGCTCTTTACTTTGTAGCTTCGAGTTGTTCGATCAGTTGCTGTTCTGGGAGGCCTTCTTCAAATTCTTCTTTTTATGTTCTTGTGCGGAATCACAGTCTCGGTGCGTTAATTTTTACTTTATTCTGTACATTTAGTTTATGTGTATTTAAGTGTTATTTTTGAAAGTTAGACACTTGTATTAGACGTATAAACCCTGAATCGTTTCCGGAGAGTGATATGTTTTCAATGGATCATGTTTGCAGTTATGTGGTGGTAAACGTTCGGAGGGGGTATTTGTAGGAGCATTTTTGTCAATGTCATCAACTGCAGTGGTGCTGAAGTTTCTCATGGAGAAAAACGCAACTAATTCTCTTCATGGCCAAGTTACAATTGGAACCCTTATTCTTCAGGTATCTGATTGTATTTTTCATCATGTTATGCCATTGTATTTCTTGACCGTATTTCAAATGATTTGGAGTTTTGATTTTAGCATCTTTTTCTAGGACTGTGCTGTGGGTTTGTTGTTTGCTTTGCTTCCAGTTCTTGGTGGAAATTCTGGCATTGTTGAGGGAATGTTGTCAATGGCAAAAGTGTAAGGACATACTAGTAGAGTTTTCCTCCCAAGTCGTGTTCTAAAGAATCGATGCTGATAATGCATTTTCTATATTTTATTTAGGGCGGTTGTGTTGCTATCGTTTCTGGCTGTTCTGTCAATATTATCACGGACATGTATTCCTTGGTTGCTGAAGTTAATGGTCAGCTTATCATCACAGGTTTCATGATTTTCCTCCCAAGACTATTTTTCCTATCTTCTGTTCCAGTCAAATCCAGTTTGTAGATTAACCTAATGTCTTTTTCATCTATCAGACAAATGAACTCTATCAGTTAGCCGCTGTTGCGTTTTGTCTACTCGTAGCCTGGGTGAGTCCTTCTTAGTCTTCCTTTTCCTCATACTCTTCCTTACATAATGTGAGAACTATTATTTGACTGGTCTTTTTAACGTTTCCAGTGTAGTGATAAGCTGGGATTAAGTCTTGAACTAGGTTCTTTTGCCGCAGGGGTCATGATATCAACTACGGATCTCGCTGAACATACATTGGAGCAAGTAAGTTCTGATCATGTATCTCGAAAAAGACACTGCAGTTTCCCCTGTTTATATGCTAATTCTAATTGTAGCCGAAATATTTTCATCTGCTTGAGTCTCTTTCTTCTCCCGTAAATGTTCTTAGTGTTACTGATATGGCTTGGTCATAGCAAGGTGAATGTGATGGCGAGGAAGTAATCAGTTGAAAAGCATCCGATGTTAACTCCTGAAAGAATCCATTGTATTATCACTCAGACGCTTTCTATGTTTGCTGCAGATCGAACCCATCCGTAACCTATTTGCTGCACTTTTCCTAGCCAGCATTGGGATGTTGGTTAATGTCCATTTTCTGTGGACCCATGTGGATATACTGTTAGCCTCTGTGATATTAGTAATCATAATAAAGACAACGATAGTTACAACCGTTGTCAAGGGATTTGGATACAACAACAAGACAGCTTTGCTGGTAAACAGACTCCGTCTCAAATTATACTCGTGGTCATGTTTGCTTTTGTGTACACTCTGCTTCACAAGACCTAGTTAAATTGATGCAGGTTGGAATATCTCTGGCTCAGATTGGGGAGTTTGCCTTTGTACTACTTAGCCGTGCCTCCAATCTTCACCTTATCGAGGTAAGTAAAGCAACTGCTTCTTGTTAGGATATGAAATGAAATTATTAGAGATCTAAAGAAAGAACTTTTGAAAACATTATCAGGGGAAACTCTACTTGCTTCTCCTGGGGACAACCGCTCTTAGCCTGGTATGATCATCAGATCACTTTGATTTGCATTGTCTTTATAACGTGTTTCAAGTAGCTGAATCGGTTTGGTATGTGCAGGTTACAACACCGCTGGTTTTCAAAGTGATACCAGCGGTTGTGCATCTTGGAGTACTGTTAAGATGGTTTTCTCCAGATTCTGCTATAGAGGTAAGTTGGGTCTCTAGAGTTCTTTCATCGTTTGTGTTAATATTAAATAAAAGAGTAAATAACAAAAGGGTTGGTTTTGGTTTAGGGCAGAAAGGAGAAATAGTAAGATCAGAAAGCGGTAAACAGAGGATGATACTGATGTCACGCCAATCCCACAACTCCTGAGAAGAAAATATTTGTGGAGGAGGGTGGTGTCATGCTTCTCCACCAATTTTGACAACAACAAAAAAAAGTATCGTTTGCTTCCTGCCTGCCCTCACTTGTAATTAGTATTGTTTGATTTTTTTTTGCCCCTGGCCTTGATTCTGATAAAAAGAAATTATATCAGTATTTCTTATCACTATAGCAGAAACGGGACAGTTGTTTGTTGTAATCATATAACTCTCTAATATCAAATAATTGTTATTTTTTCAGATTTAAAATTTTAAAGAAAATGAAATTTAAAATACTAGTACTCTACAAACTGAATCCAACAACGCAACTGTATTCTTGGGACAGTATTTCCTTTTCTTTCTTTTTTTTCTACGTAGAAAGTGTTACTCTATGTTCTTTGTAGATCACAATAGACCTCGAATATGTTAGAACTTTTCCATGTTGGAGATGGAAGACGATTCAAAAAGACTGCTGATCTATAAAGGACCTCAAGAGTTTACGATTTAAAGATCCACAACAGTAGTTTTCTTATGGTTATGTAGATCCTAAAAGCTACAAAGTGACTTGTTAAAATCTCTAGACAACAATTATTACTTCAGCAGCGTTCTTACATATGTAGTAGGGTTTCATGCTAAGACGATCTTCAAGTGGTGGTTCAGCACTCAAAGCTCCATGTCTGAAACTCCAACCTCAGTCCCATTCACCAAACGATCAGAGAATACAAAAGGTTGCAACATGGACTTCTCTTCACACTTGTGTCTATATTTGAAGAACTTCATTTTCGTATCTCCCTCCTTATCAGGCCTCTCTTCTTTACGTTTTCTTGTGCTGCTGCTGCTGTTGTTGATTGAGATAGATGACATAATGTGATCATCAGCCATGTCTGCATCTTGATCAACCTCCTCTTGCTGTTTCATCAATGTTTTGGCGTAATTCTTGGAATGGTCACAGTCAAAAACCTTTAGTCCTTGCTCTCCAAGCGATACAAGCCACTCTGGAGATCAGATTTTGCACAATGGGTTAGTTAAGAGAGACATAAAAGCTCCAAAAAACAGATGGGAATGCTCTGTGGAACAAAGGACTCGAGAAAAACAGTCAACAACATGACCTATATCATAGAGATAAAGGAAGCAAATTACCGATAAAGGATGCAGGCGTAGAGTTAAGCAGTGTGTCTGCATCTCTGATCACTTCACCTTGACTGATCACCCAGTTGACCAAGTAGAAAGGTATGCTTGATCTGGAGAACATGTTCATGTACCTGCTGGTTTCCTCTTGATCTTCAGTTTTCCTGCGTGATCGTTTGGAGTAGTATCAAGCAAACTGAAACAGTTACTTTCAATAGCTAATAACTATAGGCGTTACCTAGTAGAAGCCTTGGCAAAAAGAAACAACCAGTTGATAGCAATATTCTTCAACTGTAAACTTCTTTGAGAATCTCCACTTCCAGTGTTGAGGAATAGCCTCTCCGCCGATACAATCACAGCTTCTGTTATGGTTTCAATTAAAGCAGCTTCATCTTCTGGAACCTGAAAGAGCATCAGTATGATTCAATACAGCAATAAAGCCTTCCATAAACAATATGATTCAACAAAACAATGTTTAGCCTAAAGAACCTACCAGTAGTGGAGTCAGTCGCAGATACGGCTCCACCAAAAGCATCTTGAGAATGCCATCTGTGAAGGCAAGAATATCAAGAAAACATCACATCTACTCAGTAAATTAAAGACTACAAGAACTCTCTCCATAGAAACTGGATAAGAGACTCACCAAAGAAGTAGCAACTGTGGAACCCAGAGATCATTCCAACCACAAATTCTCGCAGATCTTTTCCCGAATCAAACCTCAAACACAAACTGAGCAAAAGAAGCTGAGAAGCTACGATTCCAGCTAAGCAACCGACGCTACAAGACTCAGAACCAACCTCTCTACGCAATCTTTCACCAACAAAAGGCATGAACATCTCCAAACAATCTCCATCACAACTCTCTTCATCCACAACCCAAACTCGACTCAAATCAGCGAAACTAAACCCAGTCACCATCAACAACCCATCTTCTTGTTCGTCCTCTCCACAACACACGCTAACGTAACCTACAATCGCATCCAACAACTCCGAAACGTCCTCCCTCCTCCTCCCAATCTTGAACAACCGAATCAGATGGTATACAAGAGGAGACAGCATCGCCACCCTCTTCGCGCCGGAGAAAGGCTCGGAGAGAGGGACCAGCATCTGGAAGAGGCTACGAGTTAACCTGACGGAATCGTAGCCGAAATCGGGCTTCGAGGAGTGGAAGACGACGGCGGAGTAGAACCAGAGGAGCTCGAGAGGTGGATCGGGGTGGTGTTTGAGGAGGCGAGTGAAGATTGATTCGAAATCGGAGAAATCGGTTCGGCCGGACCGGTGCTGTGCCAAGAACTGTTTGGTTGAGTCGTCGAGAAGCGGTTTGAGAAACTCGTGGTGAGGGTTAGGGTTGCGAATCGGAGGTTGCATTTTTTTTTTCCGTTAACGGTGAGGGAGAGAAGGAGTTTGAATTTTGAAGGAAAATAGAAAAAGAAAAGAAAAACTTTTTGAAATTCAAAGCAAAAAAGAGGCGAATAAAGAGAGGGAATCGGGAGGAGGAAATGTGTATATTTTAACAAGTTGGGTTTTATTGCAATTTAGTACTTCGTATAGTTTCTTAACCTCAGAAATTATCCTCTAATTAAGTACTTAGTATAGTTTTCTTGTGGATAAAATATTGTAGTATAGTTTGGGTTTAACAGTAGAAAAATTACCCAAATAATAATATTATTAAATCACATTTATCACCCAAAACAAGATGATTGTTACTATTTTAGCAATGGATTAGGAATGTATTTAGTCTAATGATCTTAATCCAAAAATATACTAAATCATATTTATCACCCAAAAACAAGATGAATTTTACTATTTTAGCAATGGATTAGGAATGTATTTAGTCTAATGAACTTAATCCAAAAAATATATTAAATCCAAAAGCCCAAAACTTCTTGATTAATACAATTTTTTTGGTTAACGTATAAAATTTATGTAGAAAAAACATGGGTAATCTTCACTTATACATCATCGAAGTTTATATGAATAGCCCTTTTGTCAAAAAAAAAGGTTCATACGTTAATATCAATGGTTATATACTTATATCGAAATTGTGTTTGTATAGCATAAAATCTTTATAACATTAATATATATTTCATTTGTAGAAAAAAAAATAGCAGAATCGTACAAGAAATTAATTAATCACTGACCAAGAGTGATATCTACTACTAATAGATTAGGCGGTGTATATAATAAAGATAGTTACATATACCTGTATTTAGTAAATGTTATAAGCCTCGCCTGGTTATCACAACTCCACGCCTAGAGAAGAAAAAAAAAACTCAGAGAAACAATCAAAATGGCCATGATTACGCGCAACACTGCCACGCGCCTCCCTCTCCTCCTCCAATCTCACCGCGCCGCCGTCTCCCACCTCCACACATCCCTCCCCGCTCTCTCCCCCGCGACGACACCGACATCCTACACAAGACCAGGTCCTCCCTCGACCACCGCTCCTCCGCCGGGTCTCTCGAAGACGGCGGAGTTCGTGATCTCCAAGGTCGACGATCTGATGAATTGGGCTCGCAGGGGATCGATCTGGCCTATGACCTTCGGGCTCGCCTGCTGCGCCGTGGAGATGATGCATACGGGTGCAGCTCGCTACGATCTGGACCGATTCGGTATCATCTTCAGGCCGAGTCCTCGCCAATCTGATTGTATGATTGTCGCCGGGACGCTTACTAACAAGATGGCTCCCGCTCTTCGCAAGTAACGCCCCTCTCTCTCCCCCTTTCCTATGCAATTGGATCTCGAATTATACTCTCAGCTTGATTTGTTCGTTTGCGTTGTTGATAGAAGCCTCAAAATTAGGGTTTCAGGAGATTGTAATTGAGGATTGTGGTTTGCAATTGTCTCGTTCGTATTCAATGTCTAGCGCAGATTTCTTGAAATTTTTTTGGATCCGCTATTCATGAACTTAGTGAAATCTAGGGACGAAGGAGCTTAGGTTTGTTGTCTTTTGTGGGAAGATAAGGATCTCAGATTATCTAGCTCTGGAAAAACGTGTGTTAGTATCAGCAATCGTGGTTGGATTTAGCAAACTTGGTCTTAGGTTGGAGATTCGTAGCTATCACCTAATTTTGTAGCTCCTTTCTCCTGGCTTTTTTAGGACCTTCTTGATGACTTTTCTTTGTCGTCTCTGAGGCCTAATGACCATTGAATTGCGATTTGTGTGTTGTTTTGGGGAAATTGATACGTGATATGATTCCTTACGTTGTCTTGTTTTATGTTGTGAAGCCTTCATTCAACTGCTGAGCTTATCTCTCTTTAAATGAGAACCTTGTTATTAAGAAATGTGTGTTTATGGTTTTTGTGATAGTTCTTAGCCTACACTTTTGATGTCGTTAGGCCCAGATACTAGAGATAGAATCTTATCGGGACGATGAACCATGGGTTCTCAAAAGATCAAACCACTGAGACGAGCAAGTTTTTGATGCATTTTTGAGAGATGGTTGGTAGCTTTATAAGTTGCTTGTCTAGATTAGCTCTTATACTGAACAAATTTACTAGTTATCGACCTAACATTTAGATATATAAGTTTAGAACTAACTCAAATGTTTTAAACCTTGCCTTCTTGTTTATCCTGTTTGAAGAAGTTGCTAGTTTTTTTCTAATATATGGAAACAATGAAACAGGGTTTATGACCAGATGCCGGAGCCAAGGTGGGTGATTTCGATGGGAAGCTGTGCCAACGGAGGTGGATACTATCACTACTCCTACTCGGTGGTTCGAGGTTGTGACAGAATCGTGCCTGTCGACATTTACGTCCCTGGCTGCCCTCCAACCGCTGAGGCTCNCTCCAACCGCTGAGGCTCTGCTCTATGGACTCCTCCAGCTTCAGAAGAAAATCAACAGGCGCAAGGATTTCTTGCATTGGTGGAACAAGTGATCAAGTTCTCAAAAAAAAAATCAAATCCTTCTTCCTATGTTGAAGGCAGTTTTTTTAAGACAATTCTTTTACCAAAGTTTGGGGCTAATAAAACGTGGACGTTTCAAAGCATGTTCGTTTGTGGTGGAGATGCCATGTAAAGGATTGTGTTTCTAAGTTTGTTTTGTGGAAACTTGAATAAACATAAAATTATGTTGTCTGAATGAGTGTAAGCTATAGAATTTTGCTGTTTGTCAAGTCTTGTGTGTATATCTATACTAGATATGGACCCGTGCGTTGCACGGGTTTTATTTGATATTTTAATTTCAAAGACATATAAAAGAATGAAAATATTTTTTTCACATTAGTTCTTGGATTTTCTGTATATATTCG
>OVBX01002645.1:0-19433 GCA_900406325.1 Erucastrum elatum | reverse complement strand
TATATATATATATTTTCCAAAATACATAAGAAAAAAATTTGCTTTTGACTTTTTTGATATAGCATTAAAAATAAAGTTAAAGTGTGATTGGTAAAAGTTAATAGTACGTTATTGTAGACTATGACTAACAAAAATAAAGCTATAACATTATTGGTAAAGTTTATTGCTTTATAAAAAGATAAATCTAAATTAAGAAGATAAAGTTAAACCAATCACTCCCAATATTCAAAAGGTACGATGACATATATTGTATTTTTATTGGAAAAATATATATTATGGAAATTTCCACAACCTTTCCCATATAAAATATTATGAGATTGATATAATGTGATTACAATAATCTTTCATTAAGTGAGATTGCTGATATGATAAAAGATTTTGGTAATTTAGGAACTAGGTATTTGTTCTCTTTTTTATTATCTGGAGGTTCTGGGCCGAGATCCGTAGTCTCCAAGGCCGGGACTGAGCTGACGCTGATACTATTTCCTTTCTTTTTTGAAATCTGTATATAAATATGTATGCAGTAGAGGGATGAAATACTAAGAAACTCTCCGACTAGTCATGTTTAGGATATATGCCAATTTCTTACAATTTATATGTGCTTCAAAACGAAATGACCTTTCAATTTTTGATTGTGGATCGTTATAGTTGCTCTTTATTATTGAATTAAAACCACCAGTCTTTGATTCTCAAACCACTCGATATTCTTGTGTACATTATGTTTTGAACCCTTCCAATATGATTATTGGATCGATTGGTTGTTAGTTTATTTGCGTCTCGTTTTATAAAAAAAAAAGTGGACAATTATAACTTCAATATAGATCGAACCCGCGGTGGCTTGCGATAATGATGTGGCAGTTAATGAACACCGTGGCAGAAGAAAGATTTTGTACACGTAGCTAATGTGAGAAAAATAAGTTAAAATTTTAATTTTCATCGGTCATTTATTTGGCATAAACATCTCCCGCTTTTCTCACAATTCTCTGTTTTCACAAAAGAATTTTTTTTTTTGAAATCCTCTATCTAGCTTCATCGTCTCTCGTTCCAAAGATTCATGTAATGGATCCAAAAGGAGCTCTACCATATTCTACTGGTAAATCTTGATCATCGATCATTGCGATTACGATCTCGTAGATTCGATTTGATGGAACGAACTTCCGGATGATGTTTAACTTCCTGTAGCTGTATTGAGGATTGATATCGTTTCTCTTTACTGTCTATCTAGCCAGTATCATGATCTCGATTTTGTTTAGTATTCTGATTTCGATCTAGTAATATATATGTTGGATCGAGCTCGATTTCGTTTTATATCCTGATTTGGTTTGTTCCATTCATATAACATCTGTGAAATTGATACCTGTGGTTGATGATGTTGAATCTGTGAAATCGAATCTCAGTTTCTGTGGAAATCGATATGATTCTGTGAAACATTCTGGTGTTTTTGATTTTAGAGATTTTTTGTAGAAACAATTTGAAGGTTGTTGTATAATCTTTGATTCATCATTCAATCGGAGTTCCTTCCTAGCTTAGAACCTTGTATTTCCGATTTTGTGTTTTGATTAGAACATTGGATTTGGGGAAGGTTTCAAATCGATTGATTTTTTTCTATTCATCTGTCATCATTGTGATAGTGAAATTGATTCTTGTGGTTGATGATATTTGACATAGAAAGACAAGAGATCCAAAAAAAAGTTGGTTGTTTGTGATGGTAAGTCCCTTTTGAAATAGAGTTTCTCTCCTTTTGTGTGCTTGTTGAATCCTGTTTTCCTTGTGTTTTAGGTGATAATGAGCTCACAATGGAGCAGAAACTTGCCATTGTACTAGAGCAGCAAGCTAAGACTGTTGAAAAGACTGCTAATCTGAAGGCTCAATCTCGTGCTCTCTAGTTGAAGAAGAAAGCATGTTGAGTCTCCTACGATTGTATGTTATACCTTCTATAAAAAAGCAAGTTTGGAGCTTGAATTCAGATTTGTTTGTTTGCATTTTTATGTTAGGTGAAGCAGCAAAAGATGTTGTAGTCATTGTGTACAATTCAGGTTGATCTTCAGTTGTGTTTCATATCGATTGAGTTTGTAACATTGATTAGGGAATCAATTGTATATAATATACCTTGGATAACATACGTTTTGAATGTTACTATAAATAAACAGATTGAGTTCGATTTTGATTCTTTGGTTTGTTCATTGTTTAGCTATTTGATTTGCTGGAGATCCTTCAATTGTATACCTTTGTAAAAATTGATTTGATTGAGTTTCTATAGATCAATCAGGTTGAGCCCATGTTTGGAGCTCGATTTTTTATTTGTGTGACTTTTTGATGTTAGGTGAAGCAAATGCTTGTCTACTACAATTGGTAATTGCTTAATTATTATGACGTTGATGCATGTATAAATTCTTGTGCTGCCTTTGTGCACCAGGGTTAAGAAGAACATTGTCACCTAAGATACATTCAAAGTCAAGACACATAAAGGCATAGAAAAGCGCGCCGCACAAGGATTATTGATTCCTTACCTAGTATCTTAGGTGACAATGCTCTTCTTAACCTTGTTGCAAATTCTCCTCCTCTAGGATTGGGTATTGCTGCTAATCATGGTGCTGGTTCAGGTATGAATCAGTAATCATTTTGGATCTTTGTATCAGTTTTGAGTTTTTCTTTGGGATTTGGGCTTTGATGCTTTTTCTCTCATGATGCAGATTCGGATAATGAACCTCCTGTGGAAATGTCTCATGAAGAAACAACTTTCCAGGAACTGTATCTGCAGTGTCTAGAGATGTCCTCTTTCCATTTCCTTTGATTTGTTCTCTTGAGACCTTTGATGACTAGAACAATGAAGATCGTAGGTTTTACTACGACCATGTGTGCTATGAGAAGGGCCACCGTTACCTGAAGCAGTATGAACTTGACTATATCCAGACTTACTCGACTCAGAATCCCCAAGGCCGCCACATTCGTTTTGGTCAGTGAAGAAACGACTATCTCAATCGTTTTCAATAAATAAGAAAACTTATTTTGCTACTTTGCTTTTAATATGTGTTTATGTTTCTATGTTTTGGTACATGTCTTCCTTTCTTCCATTGCATTTTTACTTTTAAACAAACTATATTTTTTACATCATACTGATCTTGCATGCAAGTCTACATATACATATAAATTACATTAGAAAAAAATCTAATAAACACATTTACGAAATCATTCCTAAATTCGAAAAAATATTATACAAATTCAGGAAAATATAATACATATTGCGGAATGTCTTCCTAAATATTTTTTTAAGAAGAAATGTGTCCCCAATTTTTTTTTAAATGCCTAAATGGATAACAAAATTGGAAAACACAAACATAAAAAATTGATTTTACTATCTTTCACTTCTTTTTTAATTTTTATATATTTAATAACTAACTAAAATAAATGATAAAGAATCTATAACTCATGTCACCGAAACACTAGAGCTTGATCCGCGTAGTGCGCATGTATTTGTTTTTACTTTTATAATTAAATATGTGTTTTGCATAAACGGTACTATACATTTACCCGTATTAAATAATTGTTTAAAATGGTATTTTTCAACGTGACAATTTTATTGAATTTATTTTTTTGAATCCTCAATTGTATTATCCATATTTCTTATTGCACGATAGTTTTATTGAGCACTGAGCCTGATTAAGGGGTTTAAAATTGAGCAAGCAAACTTGTAAGCTTGCGAAGCAGTCTCCGATTCTTAGTTCAATGTAACAAGGCTCTCATGATCAGCCTTATATACATAACTTCAAGACAGCCTGAGCTATGCACTGATATTGGTGTTTGTGAAGAAGGGGAATTTGTCTCATCATCTACTTATCTCCAAGGAGTGAAGCTGGTGATCGAATACATTCGAAAGCAACTAGTTTGTAATTTTTATGAACTAACGAATAAGAACACGTGCTATGGAGTTCTACGATATGGATGCTGGTCCAAGGTGAAAGAATTGTATATAGGCGACAGTCAGGATGCACTTCTAGACACACTAAAGGAGCACTTTTCTCCCGGGAAGCGATGCATATAAATCCTCTGGATGAGACACCTGACAATGGCAACGGTAACATCACTAACTACATAAAGCTTCTTATCGAAATTAATGCTTATAAATTTATGATCAAAAGAAAATCTTATGTTAGAAGTAGGCACATTAATGTGAAACATCATTTTGTGTTCAACTTGTTAGAAGAAAAAACTAGCCATACTCAAACGTAAGACCTCAGTGAATCAACTGCTACATGTTCCGAAAGCCCTTGGATCTCAGCAGCCTCTTGCATATACGAGAGGCTCCTGGGATCAAATTCCCCTGAAAGCAAACATAGACCTCTATATGATTTCCCTCTATACACAATAAATCCTTTTTATTCATAAACTCGTGCACCCTAATGGAGAGTATAAAACTACCTTAAGAAATTGGTAAAAATTACAATTGTCAGTCTTAGAAAGAGAAACACTCTTGTTGCATCAGGATGTTACAACAGTTTGAGTCTGAATTAGATTACTGTTTAGACTGAGCTGAATCTAGTCTTTGGTGAAGTTCATTGTTCCTGGTAAAGCCAGAGGAGTTTTTTGTCTCTGTCTATAAAGGTTAAGGTCACAGATTGTTAAGAAGGGGGCTGTTGATCTCTTAGAGCACACGTAAATAAAAATTGTATTAAAGAAATTGTCGTGTGTTAAAGTATGAGGTATGAATGCATCGCAACTGGGAAACGCAGTGCCTAAGTGAATCAGATATGAATGCATCTTAACTGAGAAATGCAGTACCTAAATGAACAATCTAGTGAACAGTGTGCTCTTAAGACAACGAGATAACTCTTACAATGACAAGAACTTTTTTGAGATAAGATACTGGTAGTAATGTAAACTAAGACTTGAGGGTAAGAGGTACCAGTACCACATTAGTAAGATAAGATTGCATCTCGGCTGGGAAATGCAGTATCTATTGATTGCACCTATGCCAAAGTCATGTGTCTCTACTTGCTTGAAATTGTCTAATGTTTTTGTGTGAATGAAAGAGAGGACATAACAGGTTGTGGGGGAGCCACGTTCTAGTGTTAATATTTTTGTCTGATAAGTCTCACATCCAGGGAGAGAAGAGTCGTAAGAGTGGTGGTTTTTCTATCGTTGGGAGATTCATACATTATGATTGATTTCATGACTGTTAGTGACAGCGATGTTTGAGTAATTGATATCTTGTGAATTTCATAGTTTTAATCACTTATTTTGTGTACATATTGATCATCCAAGCTTGCATTTAGGTTTGTTTAGGTTGCATTGCATTGCATTTGTGTGATTTCAGGTTTGGAGAAGTGCAAATCAGGTTTTGGAGCCAAAGGAGCCATAAAACATTCAGAATGATGAAGAGTGGAGTCGTAGCAGGTTGTGACCGCGGGGAAGTGATGGCCGCGACGGTCGGTTCGACCGCGAGCAACCATCGCGGGCTAGACATGGCCGCGGCAAAAGTGTCGACAATCTTCCCGAGAGCTTTTGCGGGAGACACCGCGGGAGTGAGAAGGCCGCGGCCTTTGCATGCATTTCGCAGGCTCTGGTCGCGGGAAGAGAAACATGCGGCCGTGGTTCGAAACAGATTTTAGCCCTCTTTAAGTTGGATCGACCCAGGGTTGTTGGTTGACCCAGTAAACGTTTTAGCTTTCTATAAATACCTTCTAGACCTAATTTTGGGACTTATCTTGTATTCTCTCTAAACACAAACTTATTTTTGGTGAAAGATTCAATCTTTAGCTTCTTTTAACAAAAAAAAAAAGAAAGTGAGAAAAATTAAAGTATTTTTTTCTATCAAATTTGACGTCGTTGCCAGTTCTAAGTTGATTTTGACATTGAGATTTAGTCATTGCTTGAGACTAAGTCTTATTTTTTTATCTAGTTACTAATTCTCTCTCTTCATCTCTCTTTAAATGTCAGGTGTATGAATTTGAGGAGTAGAGGACCTGCAAACCTTGTTCCAAGAGTTGAAGACATCAAAGCACTAGAAAGGGAGAACACAAGAAAGAGAAGAGAAGAAGAGCAAGAGCACCAAAACCACAAAAGAAGAAGAGACCTCCACCATCAGAGATTGCTAAGCTCCTTAAGGCGATGACTTTCATGCCAACAACCTATCCTGATCTTATTATACTGCAGCAGTTGGGCTTATATGAGGATGTGATGTTTCTCCTAAAACAAATGGGGTTGGATAGCTTGTTCACCTTGCAGAAACGTGGATACCATGCAGCCACGTGCCAGTTCCTCTCGACCGTTGAAGCTACATTCCACTCAGAAGATGATGCAGATGATGGGTATGAGTTCATCAGGTTCAAGATTGGGAGACAATTTTACCGGATATCTTTCCATGGGATTAGCTAGATTATGGGATTTCCAGATAGGCGAAATCCAAGGATAGAGAGTGGGGATGATGATCTTAGCTGCTTGTGACATATGATTAGGGTTGGAACTTATGATACAAAACTGATTAAGGGAGCAGACATCTGAAACCCCTCCATCCGCTATGTCCAAAAGATTTTAGCAAGCACCTTATATGCTCGGAAAGATCCGGGTAGAGTAGTTGAGGATGAGCTGAAGTTCCTCACCTATGGCCTTAAAGATGTGATAGGAGAGCAGTGGAAGGCAATCAAAAGGTTCACCGTGGAGTGATGGTTAATCCGGGAATTGTGGGGATTTTTTTGAAGCGCCTGCTTCACTATTAAGATTGGGCATAGACAAAGAGGGATAAGCAGCCACAGCTGAGCATATGAGGCCTTATCACACCACTCTTAGAAGCAATGGAGATTCCTCTATCCGAGTCTGATGTTGGTTATGTGGTGATGGACGAATTGTACCTCAGTAGCACTGGATTCCTTGGTGGAAAAGTTGAAAATTCATGGATTTATCGCTTCAAGGTGGTGAAAGAGAAAGAAAAATATGTGCGAGTTTTTCTTCCCAACCAAGTTCTCACATCTTTAGCTGAGAGGAACAACATCAGATTCAGCCTCCCTCAAGAAGCTTTGTACAACCCTGAGGTTCATGAGATACCTAAGAAGGTCAGTAAGAGCAAGAAGAAGAAAGCTACTGATGAGAAACAAAATGAGCAAGGGTCTTCAAGCTCCATCTATGGGAGTTCTCTGTACTACTTTCCACCTTATAGTGGAGCTCTACCTGATGGTCTCCTCCGTGAAGCTCACCAACATATTAGGACGCTGCAGCGAGGCAACAAGTTTCAGGATAGGACTATAGCAAAGCTGGTGAAATCTGTGAACTACCACTACTAGAAATCATTAATTTAGAGACTGCATTTGCAACTGTGCTCTGTAGTTGCAAAAATGTATGACTAATTTCTAATGAATTTGCAACTATTAAGTGACTACGGTTTGTTAATAGTAATTTAGTTGCAATTTCGTGACCAAAACTTGTGGTAGCAATTTCGTTGCTTATTTTCGACCCATTTGTAACTCAGTTGCAACTAAATGGTGTAATTGCAAAATAGTGTCAAAAATAACAACGTATTTACAACCAAAGTATGCAGTTACAAATGCGTAGTTACAAATTAGTTGCTTAATATAACCTAATATGTGTAGTTGCAAAATAGTAACTATATTTTGGGACACTTGTGTGACTTTAATCAAAATAGTAGTATTTTAGTGGCTAACTATGGGTTTGAAAACACAGGCCCCCACACAAGATTGGTAAGCGTATGGAGATTATAACTATTTCACGACTATGAACACACATTAATAACAAAGTAGAGCAACTTTTCAATTTTCAGCTAAAATAGTTTAGATGATATTTATATTTTTTTCTTTCCATCTAAAAGCATCAGTTATCATGTCCAAGTGTATTAGAAAACTAGTTGTACTATTTGCTACATATTTTGAAGTATAGTTATATTAAATATTTTCTTACAAGTGATTTTTATAATTTTAATACGAACGCAACATCACAAACATATGAATATAAAGTATACAGTCCCGATAAACAATATCAAGTTCAAAATATATAGTCATTTAGAATAAAAGCTCAATTAAATTATGTTGCATTAATGATTTTCTAAGTAATACTTATTTAATATACAATCATATATTTCTAACATATAAATTTTGAAAATAAAAACCATATAAGGAGTTTAGGGTATCATTAGCTTCTAATTTGAGACTGTAGAACATAATAAAGTTGCAAATTAGTCACAAGTAATAACAGAGTTGTTACTGTTTTGCCACTGTAATCATATTTATTGGAATTTTAGCAAAGGAGTTACAATAAAGTATCAACTATACAGTCCAAAAAAAATTCAAGTTTAAAATATATAGTCATTTAGATTAGAAGCTCAATTTAATTATTTTACAATAATGATTTTCTAAGTAATACTTTTAATAGACAATCATATATTTTTAACATATAATTCTTGAAAATAAAAATCATATTTGGAGTTAAGGGTATAATTAGCTACTAATTTGAGACTGTAAAACATGATAAAGTTGCAAATTAGTAACAAGTAATAGCAAAGTTGTTACTATTTTGCCACTGTAATCATATTTATTGGAATAATTATCAAAGGAGTTACAATGAAATATCAACTATACAGTCCCAAAAAAATATTCTAGTTTAAAATATATAGTCATTTAGATTAAAAGCTCAATTAAATTATCTTACAATAATGATTTTATAAGTAATACTTTTAATATACAATCATATATTTTAACATATAATTCTTGAAAATAAAAATCATATTTGGAGTTAAATGTATAATTAGCTACTAATTTGAGACTGTAAAACATAATAAAGTTGAAAATTAGTCACAAGTAATAGCAAAGTTGTTACTGTTTTCCCACTGTAATCATATTTATTGGAATAATTATCCAAAATATATTATTTTCTTAAATTGTTTTATTATATATTACAAGCAAATAACAGTACA
Organism: Erucastrum elatum; assembly: GCA_900406325.1. Taxonomy (NCBI): domain Eukaryota; kingdom Viridiplantae; phylum Streptophyta; class Magnoliopsida; order Brassicales; family Brassicaceae; genus Erucastrum; species Erucastrum elatum. The sequence continues at coordinate 10,513 of OVBX01002645.1, read as the reverse complement.
CCCAAAAATAATCATATATTGTATAAAAAATAACAACTGATAAAATTTGGATATATGCACGTCTTCACAAAAAATATGTTATCCAATGTAACACATTCTTGTGTCATGATTTGGATTTGGATAGAGATTTTTTCAGATAGATTATTCTATATAAATGGTTTGGTAAACTATATTTACTTAATATATAATCATTTGTATCTTTCAGATATAGCAGTTTTCAAACGCATGAAAAAATATTCAAGGTTTAGGGTATTGTTAGTCACTATTTTGCAACTATTTGTGCTGAAGTAGTTGCATTTTAGTAGCATAATTTGGCTGATAAAAATGTAATAATAATTTGAAAGGTTGCTTCTGATTGGTTAATTCACAAAGGGGAGGATTGACCATTATTAGTTATCCCACCGTTGATATCAGTAAAACTAATGGTCAGATTTAATCAAGCTTTACATTTTTCTACTTCTTTTCTTTTTCTTCTCTGCTTTCTCATCGTTAGTTTCAAAGATTGAATTTTGTTTGGCTTTCTCTTCATCTTCCTTTTCTCTGCTCTCCCCTCCCTCATCACCACTTTTTTTCTTTTTCTCCTTTCTTTCTATCTCTTCATCTCATTATACAATTTCTAACTGATTTTTTTTTTTGTTTACAGATCTGAGAGGAAGTACCAGTGATGAAACGGGAAGGAGAAATGGTGGCGTGACGCAAAAGACGTGCCGGTGGTGGTTGTTGAAAGTGAATGAATCTCCTTGAGGAGAGTTATCGTATTGACAATGCTTATATAACGTGAGTTGTTACAAGAGTATCTTGACTACAATATCTACAAAAGATTGAGTCTTATCTAATAACAAACTCTAACAGAATATTCCTTCTATCACCCTCCCACAGTCGAATCATGGGCTGGCCGAATGGTGAGACTGGACCTGAATTCATTGAACAACGTCGTCGGAAGCCCTTTGGTGAAGATATCAGCATACTGAAGAGAGGAGGGAACGAAGAGGACCTTAACATGGCCAAGAGCCACCTTTTCACGGACAAAATGAAGATCAATTTCAACGTGCTTCGTGCGTTGATGACGAACTGGGTTTTGAGTCATGTAGACAGAGCTGATGTTGTCACAGTAGACCAGAGAAGCTTTGGATAGAGGATGACCCAGCTCGAGAAGTAGATTTCGTATCCAAGTGAGCTCAGCCACTGCATTAGCTATTCCTTTGTATTCGGACTCTGCACTTGAACGAGAGACTGTGTGCTGACGTTTCGAAGACCAAGAGATGAGGTTAGAGCCCAAGAACACGCAGTAACCGGAGGTAGATCGACGAGTGTCTGGACATCCAGCCCAGTCAGCATCCAAGTAGACGACTAGTTGATCAATTCTACCTTTGAGTAGCTGTAACCCATAGCTTGAAGTTCCCTGAAGATATCTGATAATGCGCTTGAGAGCATGAAGATGAGGAAGTCGTGGATCATGCATGTAGAGACATATTTGATGAACTGCGTAAGATATATCAGGACGCGTGAAAGTTAAGTATTGCAGGGCACCCGCAAGGCTTCGATATTGCGTCGGATCCGGGACACGTTCACCTTCATCAGCCATAAGCTTGGAGTTTAAGTCAACAGGAGTAGCAAGAGGTTTACAATCTTTCATGCCTGCGCGATTGATGATGTCAGTACCGTAAGCTTATTGACTGAGGAAGATGCCACCATTGATGAAGTCTGCTTTAACACCAAGAAAAAAATGCAATTTTCCAGAATCAGACATTGGGAACTCGGTTTGAAGCTTCGTGACTATCTGATGGAGAAATTTGTCATCAGATGCTGTGAGAATAATGTCGTCTACGTAGAGAAGAAGATATGCCCGACGTGATCCTTTGTTGAATATGAAGAGAGAAGCATCACTGTGACTACATTTAAAACCCACGTTAGTGACAAATGTAGCAAATCGAGAATTCCAAGCGCGAGGAGCCTGTTTTAAACCGTAAATGGCTTTGTTGAGCTTGCAAACAAAGTCTGGATGTTCCTTATCTTGATATCCTGGTGGCTGATGCATATAGATAGTTTCATCCAGAAGACCATGGAGGAACGCATTTTTGACATCAAGCTGATGGATCGGCCAGTTGTTGGCAAGAGACACGTTGAGCACTGTTCGGATAGTGACCGGTTTCACCACCGGACTGAAGTTCTCGTTGTAGTCGACACCCTCTTCTTGAGATTTACCATTTGCCACCAGACGTGGTTTGTGTTTGAACGGATTCCCATTGGCGTCTAGCTTATGCTTATATAACCACATGCAACGAACAATGTTAGTGTTGCTTGGTCTGGGACCAGATCCCAAGTCTTAGTTTCAATAAAAGATTCAATTGTATCATCCATTGCTGGCTTCCAGTTCGGATCCAATAAGGCTGTTTTGTGACTAGTAGGCAGGGGTGAAACAGTGGAAAGAAGAGTAAACTGTTTCTTTGGCTTAGAGATACCGTCTTTACCTCGAGTTCGCATGGGATGAGAGGGAGCAGGAACTGTTGGAGGCAGCGGTAGAGATGGAACAGAGTTGTTTGATGTAGTATTTGTAGTAGCCGGCTGAAGAGGAAGAGCAGGTGCCGGCTGGGAACCTGTCTGAAGAATAGCTTTAAACAAAGGAGAAGGTTCATCATCAGCTTGAAGAAAGTGATAGTCTGATGATTTTGAAGCTTTTTCTGCAGCTGGAAACACTGACTCATCAAAGTATACATGACGAGAAAGAATGATTCTGTTTGTCTTAAGGTCAAGACATCGATAGCCACTATGCTGCGAAGGATAGCCAAGAAACAAACAAGGTGTAGAGCGAGGAACAAGTTTGTGAAGGTTAGAGTGATTAAGATTAGGAAAACAGAGACATCCAAACACTCTAAGATGATCATACCTTGGTGGTTTGTGAAAGAGAATAGTAAAAGGGATTCGGTTCTGAACAGAAGAAGAAGGCAAGATGTTTAATATGTGAACTGACGCATTCAGAGCCTCATACCAGTATGCCGCAGAAAGATGAGCTTGAAAGAGAAGGCATCGGATTGAGTTGTTGATAGTTCTGATCATGCGTTCAGACTTGCCATTCTGCTGAGAGGTGTGAGGACAAGAGAACCGAAATTGAATTCCTTTAGACTGAAAAAAAATTTCGAAATTGTGAGTTCTGATACTCACCCCCATTATCACATTGTAAAGCCTGAATCTGTGAATTAAATTGAGTTCCCACATAAGAATGAAATTGTTGAAATTTAGAGAAAGCTTCAGATTTTCTTTTTAAAGGAAACACCCAAACAAAGTGAGAAAAATCATCCAAGAAAAGAATGTAATATTTGTAACCACTAATACTTGGTGTGGGTGAGGTCCACAAATCTGAATGAATGAGTTGAAAAGGACGAGTAGTAAAAGAACTTGATTTATAAAAAGGCTGTTTTACTTGTTTACCAAGCTGACAAACTTCACAAGAAGATGAGAAGTTGTCATTATTACAAGAAATCAAATGTTTAGAACGTAAAGAAAGAAGAGAATTTTTATTGAGATGAGCAAGTCTCTTATGTCAAATATTTGGAGAAAAAGAAAGAAAAGCAGTGGAGACGTTTGAAGGAGAAGCAAGATCAGCTGGGACGGAGTAGAGATCTCCTGAGCTGTTAATGCGGAGAAGAACCATCCGTGAATGAAGATCCTTCACAGAAAAACCAAAAGGATCAAATTCAACAGAACAAAAATTATCTTTTGTGAATTTTCGCACATAAATCAAGTTCTTAACAATTTGAGGAGTAATGAGAACTTTATTGAGATACAGAGAACGAGTTGGAGATGAGAGAGTGGTGTTACCGGAAGAGATTACTGGAATCCGAGAACCGTTACCAACAACAACACAATGATTGATTCTGTTATCAAACTTAGACTTAAGAATACCTGCATTTGCAGCCATGTGACTTGTCGCACCGGAGTCCATGTACCAGTCGCCTGCAGAAGGATCAGCCAAGGTCATGGTGTTGAAGGCATGTGCAAAGTCAGTAGTGAGCTGAGGATTAGCAAGTGCGAGGTTTCCTTGCTGAGGAGCTGTGGGTCGAGCACCTAGCAAGCCACGTTGGTACTGATTTTGTTGAGGCGGAGGACCCCAATATGGGAATGGTTGTGGCCACTGAGAGTACGGAGCTGGCCAGTAGACATTAGGAGACCAGTTGTTCTGATTGTTGTAGCGGTTGTTGTAGCCACGACCCCGTCCCCTGTTGTTGTTGCGCCTTCCTCTGTAATTGTTGTTGTAACCCTGCTGGTGAGACTTGGTTGAAGTGGAGTCCGGTTTGACATCAGCAACAGTGAGAGCAGTGGAGGAAGAAGATGTAGCAGGCGTAGTGGATGAAGAAGCTGATGGTTTCACCGTTTTGTTGACACGCTTTTCTTCTAGCTCCAACATGTTTTGAGCAGACTCAAAAGAAGGGAAGGGCTCACGATGTTTGATCACATTAATAATGTTATCGAACTTCTCACTAAGGCCATTGAGGAGATACATCACAAGAGTACGATCTGTGACCGGAGCATCAACATTCTCCAAGAGATCACAGAGAGATTTCAGTTTCTGGCAATAGGTTTGAACATCCATGTCGCCAATCTCCGTGGTCCGCAACTCATTGTCGAGTTGAATAGCCCTCGCTTCTTTATTGTTGCGGAACTGATTTTCTATACGGATCCAGATGTCTCTGGACGTACCGCCTGTCTTGAAGGAACTTCGAAATAGCTTAGGCGCAAGAGTGCCATAGAGCCACAGCTTAACCAAGCCGTCACGTTTGAGCCAAGCTGTGTCGTTGTCACCGTCGGGAAGAGACGTTCTGTCGATGTGACCAGAAACATCGAAAGCAAGACAGTGCGTGTGAAAGAGTTCGCGCCACGCATCGTAGTTGTGATCAACAAGATCAAGGATGATCGGTATGTGAGTTTTAATGTTGGTTACACCAAACGCTCGTTCATGAGGAGCAGGAGGAGCCGCCATGGAAAGAGAAAAGAGAAAGAAGAGAAACTTGAGAGAAAAGAAAGAAAGCGGAAGAGAAAAGATTAGAGAAAAGATTAAGAGCATCTATGCTCTGATACCATGAAAGTGAATGAATCTCCTTGAGGAGAGTTATCGTATTGACAATGCTTATATAACGTGAGTTGTTACAAGAGTATCTTGACTACAATATCTACAAAAGATTGAGTCTTATCTAATAACAAACTCTAACAGAATATTCCTTCTATCAGTTGTGTCGTAGCGGATCGGAGGAACGGCAGAGTCCGTGTGTGTCAGACCAACACTGGTCGCTCCACAACCAGATCCAGTCGTTGCTTCAGAGGAAATCACTCCGAATCTTCGTGGTGCCTCGTCGTTGTGCCGGTGAAACCGGAGCCGGTGGAGAAGTCGGTGGCGGAACCCGTGCAGTGGATCTCATAGTGTATTTTGTATATATGTGTATTTATCTTTGTAATTTAACTTCTTAACTAAATATGAAATTAATATTTAAATTTTAATTCCGGAACTAATATTTAATAAATTAAGAGTTTATTAACCCACTAACTTTTTGATACTAATTCGTAAAGATATGAATAATGTAGTAGCTAAATAGTCATAAATCTTTATGACTAATTTGTAACTAATTATCAATATTGTAGTCACCAATTAGTTACTAGCTTTTGCCACTAACTTATAAATAAATACTATTCTGGAAGAAAAATACTTATAATTACGAAAGTTGTAAACTAGTTGCAAATTAGAAAAGAGACTAAATAGCAACTACATTTTTGTGACCAAAGCAGGACTAAAAGGTGTGGTGTTAAATTTTGTGCGACCGTAGCTTTAGTAACAAATTAGTTGCTGATATGCCACTGGTTGTACAGTTTTACTATAGTCGCTCTTTCACAACTAATTTGCAACCATCATTTTTTGCGACGAGCTTTTTCTAACTATATATAGCGGTTGCAAAATAGTTGCATTTTCGTCATTTGCAACTACCGTATAACTATTCTTGTAGTATCAATATTAATGTTTTCTTGTAGTGTACTTGGCAAAGAAATTGAAGAGCTTGACCTAGAAACCAAGAAGATCCCGAGCTTCTACTCCCGTCACTGCTGATGATCCTATGGAGGATGATGGAACCACGGTTGAAGAAGAACCAGTTCATGCTCATAGGCATTCCTACCATGGAGATGCTAGTGCTACTGAAGTCTACTACGAGGAACCATGTGCTTCTCTCTGTGAGCCTCATCTGCGCAGACCCCGATGGCAGAGACATCCAGTTCCGGCATTACCTTTCAACGACTCCGGCAACGAAACGCCTTATGTTCCGACTTCCGACACTGATGATCCGCGGTTTCATCAAACCTTGAGGTACTTCTCAACCCGCTTTCTGTACATACTTATTTTATTTCCTGCTTTAATTTATTTTGGGTATCTTTCTCACTCTTGGACACACAGAGACTGTGTGAATAAAGTTTGGGGGAGGTACCAAGTTTCTAACGTTTATTAGTCTTATGTTTGAGCATTTGAGTCTTGCATTGTAGATACATATTTGCATAGAAAAACCAAAAAAATTGAAAATCTTTTAAGAACACAAAAATAAGCGTGTAGTTGCATCTTGCATCTTTAAGACTGAGTCTAGAGCATACACTTATTTGCAACAAAAAAAGAAAATTAAGAGTCTAGAAGCATGCATATAGGGTGCATTTCATTTGCATAGGGAGCAATGATTTAAAATGTCTTGTAAAGAAACTCTTGTCTCGAACTCAAAGTGACACCCTAGTTAATCATATCAAGTAGCTTAAGCATTTTTTGAAAGTATTGCATGCTTCGAGCCTTGAAAACTCTTCTTGAAACTTGTTTGCTAGCTTGATTTTGGCATTGTTTCTTAAAACCAACTCCAATCTGAATTTTGGCTGAAATAAACTTAATCTCTTTTGCATATGGGCACTTGCATACTTGGTCATGAATCTCATACACATTTAGGTTATCTTTTTCCATTTTACCACTCTTTGTTAACCCAAATGGTACTCCCACACCCTTAAACCCTTGCCATTCTTTTAAACCTACATTGATTTGCTTGAGTGAGGCCCTTTTTTGATAATTTGTCATGTGCAAAATCTTGAGAGTATTAGGAGCGACATAGACTTATTCTCATCTCTTGCTAGCATAGGACTTCATTTGAGCTAGCATCTAGGATGGTGAGTGGATTTATGTGTTCTAAAGTTGGAAAATTGAATTTGGGAAGTGAGAAAAGTGAAAGAGATGAGAGCAAAGAGTGTCAAAAAGAAAACAAAAACCTTAGGGACCAAAGAAAAAAAAGAGAGAAAGTTCTAAATGTGTCAATAGAAACCCCCAAAGTAAAAAAAAAAAGAAATGAAAAGTCAATGGGGAAAGAAAAAAAAAGAAAAGAGTTAGAGCTAAGTGTTATCAAAGAATAAGAGCCCCTAGTTGTTTAAATCAAGTAAGAAAGAGTTGTTCATTGAATGAGAGATGAAAATTTGTGCTATTTTGATTTTGAAATGAAGTTGTAAAGGGTAGAGTTTGAAAGCACTTGAGAAAATGGTGGAATGATAAGAATGATTTTATGTATGCATGAATTGCTCGTAGTCCTAGATAAATTTTGCATAATAATAAGCTCCTTGTTCTTGAGTGATTGTCACATAAAATGAATGTATTTGAGCCCTCCTCTTCATTCACATTAAACCATTTTGTTCACCAAGCCAAATGATTGAGATCATGTGCTCATTTGTGAGAATTCACTTGTGTGTGTGTGTGAATTAATGTGAGAGTTGGTTGAAAGAGCTTGTTGGTTGATGAGCTATGCTACTTGTCTAAAGACATAAGAGTATTGATAGGCCTAGAGAAGCTAGAGTATAATAAGAAGCTTTGTTTATGCTATTTGCTATGTTTCTTTAGGATGTTAAGTTGAGTGCTAGGAAGTGTTTCTTTTGGTTNTCCCACCTTCAAACCTCTCTTCCTATAAGTTTTTGAAAGTTCACTTGTGGACAAGTAAATGACAAGTTTTGGGGAGTTGATATCTTGTGAATTTTATAGTTTTAATCACTCATTTTGTGTACATATTGATCATACAAGCTTGCATTTAGGTTTGTTTAGGTTGCATTGCATTGCATTTGTATGATTTCAGGTTTGGAGAAGTGCAAATCAGATTTTGGAGCCAAATGAGCCATAAAACGTTCAGAATGATGAAGAGTGGAGTCATAGCAGGCTGTGACCGCGGGGAAGTGATGGCCGCGACGATCGGTTCGACCGCGAGCAACCATCGCGGGCTAGACATGGCCGCGGCGAAAGTGTCGACAATCTTCTCGAGAGCTTTCGCGGGAGACACCGCGGGAGTGAGAAGGCTGCGGCCTTTGCATGCATTTCGCAGGCTCTGGTCGCGGAAAGAGAAGCCTGCGGCCGTGGTTCGAAACAGACTTTAGCCATCTTTAAGTTGGGTCGACCCAAGGTTGTTGGGTTGACCCGGTACGCGTTTTAGCTTTCTATAAATACTCTCTATATCTAATTTTGGGACTTATCTTGTATTCTCTCTAAACACAAACTTATTTTTGGTGAAAGATTCAGTTTTTAGCTTCTTTTAACGGTAATTTTTATGCATGATCAAAAAAAAAAGTTTATGCATGATCGTTGCTGTGGATGATGATACTCATGCAGAAAAAAAGAGGGGAGATTGTTGAACCAAGTATTGGTAAGACACGAAGAATGATGAAGCCGGTACAAGATGAAGACAAAACCACAAGATTACTAAACTGGGATGAGACTTGGAGAATACAAGATTGAGAATCGAACTAGTTACAAGTCTATTGAGAAAAAAAAGGAAAAAATACTGGCTGCGTTTTTTGGAGAGAACAAAAATAGGACAAGAGATTTGTAAAGATAAATCCTTAGGATGTGATTCTCACGTTTTGAAGTGTTAGGAATTAATCAGTTTAGATACACGGAGTCTAGATACACGGCTGTGTGTGATCTAGTAAACCTTATTAAACAAGCCTGTTGAAATTGTTCCTAATAAAGTATTTTGAAGTGATCTTGAGTTTTTGAAGAGATTTCTATATTTGTTTTGGTTATTGGTCTTACAATAATGGATTACGTGTGTAACCTAATGATTCAAAACTAAGATTTTAAAGTTAAATACATAGAAAGTTATACAACAATAATTATTTTTCCGGCTATTAAAATTATTGTCGGTTAATTATATATGCTAATTATATGCTCGTTGTTGCTAGTTATGTTAGATACCCATACGTCTGAGTTAGCATGTAAGATCCTTAGTTCCTTACCGACAACATAATTTTGTTATTATTCGGTTATAGAAAGAAGCAGTTATGTAGTCAACCGCTACTAGTCTACCTGCTCTCAGCAGTTCTTGCTGCCGGCTTTGTATTTGTTGGAGTCCTACATTAATTTGCAGTATTCATATCGTACTTTACATAATACAAAGCTTAAGCATGTAATATCCTTACCGACAATTTTTTTTCATGTACTGATATATCTCTAATAATTGCAAAATGATTTGGCAAATCCGGAAAAATTAGATAAGGATGACACAATTCTAACATTAATAATCATACTAAATTACTACAATTTCTGCTAATATATCCAGTTAACTTAAAATTTATGTTTTAAAAATTTAAGCCTAAACACATCACCAAAGCATTCATTTACAAAGTTATGAATTTGAAAAACATTAAAGGTAATTTCAAAGAGTACTTAAAATGTAAAACAAACTAGATCTTGATCCTTACGACTGTACGGGTATATGTATTATATAGTTAATTGTATTTTATACATACCATTAAATAAATAATCTTTGCGATCATATAAATATTTTATATAATTAGGTAATAATATTTTATATGCACAATCATATAAATAACCACATATTATATTTTTAAATTTTGATGTGATATATATATAAACCCATATTTTAAGTTAATGTTTGAAATCGGGCTTTGTATTGTATTTTTTTTATATTAAAAATATTTTGACAATGGTTATTGGAAATATTTTAGTAAAAATCATTTTTGAATATATGTATATTATGGAATAAACTTTTGATATTAATCAGTATTAAATTATTATTTTGATTTGAAATATTTATATCAAGTAACATAAACTCATTATATTTTATTAAAATGTAATATACTTCTAATTTTTTTAATAGTATAAACCATTACTTTTTTCTTAATATACTATTCTATGTTTCCAAACAGTACTATATTTTTTTTTTACTATTGTCCATATTTTCAAACAAATCTTAAAATAAAGATAGATATTTAATAATTTGAAATTACGATTTATGATATATAATCATCCTTTGTCTTTCCTTTTAATTGATGCCGGAAAAATGCATAATTCTACACTCTCTCTCTTACTCTAGAAAAGGACCATCATCACCGTTAGATCCCGTCAGCCGACGGTCCGAGATCCAACGATGCTGAGATCACGGCGCTCACGCTCCCGTCACGGCGCACAAGCATGCGCCGTGATGTCCGCCGTCCTCCTCCTCTTGTC
>OVBX01002644.1:0-19434 GCA_900406325.1 Erucastrum elatum | reverse complement strand
GAAGCGACCCGAAGCCCAATTTAAAAACTTGCCGCGACCCACAACACTAAGCCACCCGGTTGAGACTTCTAGTTTAGATGCAAGATGCAAACTTGTATTTTTATAGGATTCGTATCTACTTGAAACAACCATTATATATATGGCTAGTCCGGAGCTGGATCAAATGCTTGGTCAAATCTCCCTGAAACAATATGATTAAACAAAACTGTAGTAAGTTAAAACATTTACATATCTTTTATCATAATAAAAAATATTTGTTTTACTAAAATTTTGTATGTATCATCTATTAAACTGAAGTTAGAGGGGCTGATTGTTTGGACAGTACCTATAAATATTTCACCGTAAATTTAGTCTATATAATGTCTGATGTAGTTGTATATAATGTAGTGGTATAAATTAAGCAAAAAGACTATTTTTTTTAATATCACTATGTTTTTTACTTTAGAAAAAAAGACTACCATTTATTATTTTTGCTTTACCTTTAAAAACTACATAAAATTTATATGGTTGTAAGTATAAATTAAAGCTAAATACATTTATTACATTCTAACCAATCACCCAAAGAGTTTCAGATTTTAGAATTACATTTTAGTTTTGGTAAGGGGTCAATTTCAAAAGAAAAAAAAATCAAAATAATGAATTTCCTTAGTGGTAACAATCTTAATTACTATTTACCTAGTCGTCTACCAATTATATCATTTAGTAAATTTGTTTTACATATATCACTATTTCCTTTTTTTTGAGCAGCAATATCACGTTGATCAAAAAAAGAGAGCAGCAATATCACAAATTCACAATTTCCCAATTACCAACATTTCTTATTTTTTACCCTAGTGCAGCAGTGTGAACTATTCACATTACCATGGGTGAAAAAGAGATGGGTAAAGAAAGAGGATAGGAAAAATGGTCTAACCATGGTTTGATTAACAGTCATTAAATTGTTTCAGAAAAAAAAGGTTTCTGATTTCTAGAGTAAGATTAGTTTCTAACCAGTACCCAGCAAATGAAACAAACAAGTTAGTTGCAGGTTTCTTTCAAAACATTTTTTGGTATATTCGAATTTAACATTTCGTTCTAATAAAATATAAAAGAAATACAGTTTAAAAGTATGTGTTGAGATAATCTCTCGGGTTGTTTGGTTCTTGTTCTGTATGCATCATGAGAAGGGAGAGAAAATAAATAAAACTCTTTAAAAAGGAGTAATGTTTATTATTTATTGTGGTCTTGTCCGTACCTGATTATTGCTCCTCTGTGATCTGATCGGCCATTAAAGCCCTATGATACCTCTTTTGAAGTGAAAAAAAAAACACAAGCTGTGCTGTTCCTCTTTATTTCTCTTTCACTTCACTTTCTCTTCTGTCTCTCTCGCTTCTTCTCCTATGCGCAAGTGAGAAACACTTGATGTTCATGTCTTGAAGAAAAGCTTTAATATTCTTGTCTGAAAAGGAACACGAAACGACTGAATCTTTCTATCAGTAAGGACAAAAAAATTATTGGGATTATCATCATTTATATATTTCCTCGTCTTCTTCCTTTATTTTCACAAAGAAAACTGAATTTTGATATTAGTTATTTTATTTTCTTATCACAGTAAAAAAAAAAAAATGGAGCAAGAGAGAAGCTTGGATCCACAGCTATGGCATGCTTGTGCAGGATCAATGGTTCAAATCCCTTCCCTCAATTCAACCGTCTTCTACTTCCCTCAAGGCCACGCCGAACACGCTCACGCGCCTCCCGACTTCCACGCGCCGCGCGTCCCTCCCTTAATCCTCTGCCGCGTCGCCTCTGTCAAGTTCCTCGCCGACGCAGAAACTGATGAAGTCTACTCCAAAATTACCCTCCTACCCCTCCCCGGAAACGACCTGGATCTCGAAAACGACGCCGTTCTCGGCCTCACTCCGTCTCCCGACGTCGCCGTCAGCGAGAAACCTGCCTCCTTCGCCAAAACGCTGACGCAGTCCGACGCCAACAACGGCGGCGGTTTCTCCGTCCCGCGCTACTGCGCCGAGACGATTTTCCCGCGGCTCGATTACACGGCGGAGCCGCCGGTGCAGACCGTGATCGCCAAAGACATCCACGGCGAGACCTGGAAGTTCCGGCATATCTACAGAGGAACGCCTCGCCGTCATCTTCTCACCACCGGCTGGAGCACGTTCGTCAACCAGAAAAAACTGATCGCCGGAGACTCGATCGTCTTCCTCCGCTCCGAAACCGGCGACCTCTGCGTCGGTATCCGCCGCGCCAAACGCGGAGGTCTCGGATCCAACGGGTTAGGATCCGACAACAACAATAACAATCCCTACCCCGGATTCTCAGGCTTCCTCCGGGACGACGAGATAACGACTTCAAAATTAATGATGATGAAACGCAACGCAAACGCCACCGGCGGTGGCGGTGGGAACGTTGTTAACGATGTGAACGCGCCTGGGGGGAGAGTGAGAGTGGAGGCGGTTGCCGAAGCCGTGGCGCGTGCGGCGTGCGGACAACCGTTTGAAGTCGTTTATTACCCGAGAGCGAGCACGCCGGAGTTTTGCGTGAAAGCTTCCGACGTGAGATCAGCAATGAGGATAAGATGGTGCAGCGGCATGCGTTTCAAAATGGCGTTTGAGACTGAGGATTCTTCGAGAATCAGTTGGTTCATGGGTACTGTCTCCGCCGTTCAAGTCGCTGATCCAATCCGTTGGCCTAATTCTCCATGGCGTCTCCTTCAGGTAATAATTAAAAAAAAAGTAAATCTTCTTTTTACCAAAACGCAAACGCTAGAAAAACGTCTAAAACGTTTATTATCATATATATATGTAGGTAGCTTGGGACGAACCGGACTTGTTGCAAAACGTGAAACGGGTTAGCCCGTGGTTAGTCGAATTGGTATCGAACATGCCAGCGATTCATCTCTCTCCTTTCTCTCCGAGAAAGAAGCTGAGGATCCCACAGCCTTTCGATTTCCCTTTCGACGGCACCAAGTTTCCGATGTTCTCACCCCCTGGATTCGCCGCCGGTAACAACGGCGAATCCATGTGTTATTTGTCAAAAGACAACAACAACAAGAACAACGCTCCTGCAGGAATACAGGGAGCCAGGCAAGCTCAACAACTCTTCGGATCACCATCTCCGTCTTTGTTGTCTGATCTCAATCTCAGTAATTTTCACTCCGGTAACAAATTACAACAATCTTCTTCTTCTCCGGCGATGTTTCTCTCCGGTTTCAACCCCAGGCAACATCATCATTACGATAACATCGTCGTGCCACGTCAGGCCCGGGACGCGGAGTTCAATAATAATAACATTTCGTGTTCTTTGACAATTGGGAATCCTGGTTTGGTTCAGGACAAGAAGAAGTCCGGTTCGGTTAAGACGCATCAGTTCTTGCTGTTCGGTCAACCTATTTTGACCGAACAGCAAGTCATGAACCGGAAACGGGCTTTGGAGGAAGAGGCGGAGAAGGAGGAGAAAGGTGGGTTAACATGGAACTACGGTTTGCAGGGGCTTGAGACGGGTCACTGTAAAGTTTTCATGGAATCTGAGGATGTTGGACGAACGCTCGATCTCTCGGTTATTGGCTCGTACCAAGAGTTGTACCGGAAATTGGCCGAGATGTTCGGTATTGAAGAGAGGTCGGATTTGTTGACCCATGTTGTGTACCGGGACGCAAATGGTGTTACCAAACGCATTGGAGACGAACCTTTCAGGTAATATATCTCAAAAGAATTCTCTAAATTACTCAGCGGTTAAGGTTCTCATTTTTTTCGATTTTTCGACATTGATTGAACTTGTCTGTTTAAAAACGCAGTGATTTCATGAGAGCAACGAAGCGATTAACGATCAAGATGGACATTAGCGGCGACAACGTGAGAAAGTAAGCCTATCTCTCATGCATATTTCTTTGGGTTGTGTAAGTACCGATTGGAATACCGATTTCGGTTTTGTGCAGGACATGGATAACCGGGATCAGGAATGGCGAAAATGGTATTGACTCTTCTGCTAAGACCGGTCAGCTTAGCATCTTCGCGTGAAGCATTGAAGATGTTTTGATCCTAGTTTTGATTATCCGTCTTTATATTTGATTTTATGCACTTTGGTTCTATGTGTGGAACAAACTATTTCCAAGTTTTTAAAGTAATTCCTCAAATTGGTACGTGAATTTTATTTGTGGGTTGGGAATTGTATATGTTAATGAAAGAACCTGACGTATTGTTTGGGAATACCTAACAAAACCTATAATACGTTTGGAGAGGAGACTATATAATTAACAAAATGTGTGCAAAATGACTAGCACCTTCCATATACACTATTTTTCTGATAAATTGGCATTTCGTAGCTTGTTTAAATATTGATTCGTGAAATCTTTAAAAGTTATAATCACATTTGGTATATCTACTTATATAGTTATATCCCTCATAAGAGTTGAGTGTTTATAGGGAACAACTTTTTCTTGTTACCTAACTTTAGTGCTGCTATTAGCTAAGCTACTGTTTCAAAACCTTTGCTAAATTGTCGCCTATAATTATTTATTTGTTTTTTTTTTAAATCTAGAGAGATCCCACCAAGGAATTTTCATTCAAATATTTCCTCTTTTCCAACAAAAAATTTCCTGCAAGAAAAAATATTAAAATTAAGCATAATACTCCATACATTTATTAAAAACAAATGTGTTACATCAAAAACATGAAATTTTGAAGTTTTCTAAATTAAGAAGAATAAATTGTAAATTTTTAAAATCACGAATTCATATTAGTATATACCCCTACTAAGTTGAAAGAGAGGGAGTATTTACTGTCCATCGGATGTACATGAATTTCATGATTTGGTCTTCCCTCACTCCATATTTAATTAGTACAGATGAAGATTTATTAAATATTTGGTTTAAGATGCCTTCAACTGTACTTAAAGTTAGTTGCTTTGAAAATTAACCACATATATTTTATTCAACATTGTTACTCTCACACACACGTATGATAATAATATAGTGTATACATTTGTGCGCAGAACAAGAAATTGATATTTGAAAATCGACAGAACAGTAAATGATTAAAACTATACAGTGTTCTGTGGGGGGTAATGTTTTACTCATGCGTTTCTTGGCATCTATTTACACAAATATATGTATTTTTGTTACTAAATAGCCAAATCTCGAGTGGCTGGAGATCTAATTCGAACCATAATACTCGTTTTTTTCTCGTTACTATTTTACAGTTCAAATCGTTGAGACAACATAAGTAGAAGAAAAGTGCAAATGTTATAAAGGCTTGTTAGTTATTGAGAAAAGAAGGCTTAGGGATCTGAAATGCGGAAAACATGACAGCAAAAACTTGACTGTCCCAGCGAAGTTGTCGAAAAAAAAGTCAAAGAAAAAGTCACGAGTTCGAAAAGTAAAAAGACATACATTAGCTAATGGGTCCCGCACATGGCATTGTCTAGGTCCATCTCACGTGCGGTCCCATTTCTGCCGCCGTTTTGGTGCTTGTGCCTTCTCTCTTTTAAGAGTCTTTTAACCATCCTTACTAATTTAATTATTATAGCTTTTCACTCTTAACGACACATTTTTTCACCAAATAGCTATTGGCTGCGAGGTCTACCGGTTGTCAATAACGAAGATGATGTGAACGTGGTTATTGAGATTGTTTTCACGGAATGAACTACAATGAATGGATTCCGTATCGAGAAATCACAACCAGAATAAGGTATGCGCTTTGGAAAAGGACTGGAAACTAAATTGCTATATGATTGTGTATTTGCTATTTGTAAATTAAGTTCGCCCAGGTCATTCTAATGAAATGCTAGGGCTTAGTTACAATCCGGTAGACCAAGGTTTTTTTTAATGATGGATAGGTTCATACGCCTTCCCATAGTTATTTTTAAAAATACACCCAAATTAATCCTTTTCAAATAGAAGGGATATGTGTTCTGGAAATAATGTCACAATTTTAAAAATATCGAGTCTAATGTCATTTAACGGTCTATATTTTTTTGCTGATAAAACTAATGTCATTTAACGGTCTATAATTTCCATTTGTTATATGTTGACACTATTTTTTTCATAACACCGAGACTTTAGATTTTATTAACCATCTAAATCGTTATGATATTCTAGAAAAAAATTGATTAACGAATATTATTGCATTTAAATTTTTTAAAACTAAATATATTAATTTTGTAATGATTTTATCTATATTTGTTTCTTAAATTATAACAATTTCGATAATTTTTTCATTAGTAAAAAGGTAATTGTGTCCATTGTTACAAACTAATGCAAAGACCGTATAAATCTATATTCATATGGTTTATTTTACCACGTTTTCTTTTAAAATATATTTAAATTAGAATTTTATAAACAAATAATATGTGTTTTCTTAAAACATGGATGACAATTTTGTTAAAATTCTACTAAAACTTAGTAACTACGTTAATAAATTTAATAAGGATATATTTATAAAATATGACATGAGGTCACTTGGCATGCTATCACGATCGATGAAATTAAACTTCTCCACTTTAAAAAAAATGGATGTTCACTCATTCATGTGATTTTGTTACTTTTCTCTGATAAGATCATAATCTGACTTTGATTTTTGATTTGAACTATGTTCTCTAAAATATCCAGATAAGACCCCCAGGTTTG
Source organism: Erucastrum elatum (assembly GCA_900406325.1). Lineage (NCBI taxonomy): Eukaryota > Viridiplantae > Streptophyta > Magnoliopsida > Brassicales > Brassicaceae > Erucastrum > Erucastrum elatum. The sequence goes on along the minus strand of OVBX01002644.1, from coordinate 12,815 downwards.
GTAGATTTACATGCATCTCATATAGGATAAATGTGATGAGTTAAATTTTATAATCCAGTACAATAAATTGGCCACAGAATGAAGAAAATTTCAAAGAGCAATGACATCTGAAGAAGTCAAATGGTCAAAACTTATCTAGAGAATAGAGATGAAAAGATGAAAAATTAGCAGAAAAGACAACAAAGGGAGAAGATTTTCGAAACAAACAAAACAAGTTCCCTTATTTTGCTCTCTTATTTTTCAGTTCCAATCCGATTGCCATGGGATCTGTTTTGTTTTTACTTGCTTGGGATAAACCAAAGCTCGATTTGACCCAAAAAACAACCCGATTTATTGATATACAAATACTTTTGAAAAGTAATTAGTGTAACTAAAAAGACTTATTCTTATCCTTATCCATTTATTTAAAAGAAAATGAAAAATGATATGCAAGTATTTTAAAATTTTAAATAAAAGTTACAAACCAGTAAATTACCGTTCTGATGATGACTTGTTTCACTGCGTAAAAACAAAAATTTGTTCCAACGTTAAAAGCTATTTTATTCTGATGTTGGTTACTCATAAATGTTTCGAGTAGATACACATTATAAAGTACTACTAGATGGTGGTCCGCACACTTGTGCGGACTAATATATATCTAACTAAGTTAAATTTTAACAATCTAAAAAAAATCAATCTAATTTATTTAATTAGTTTCAAATATTAAATTAATCAGAAGATATAATTTTTGTTATTACACATCTAAAACATATCATCATCATAATAATCTAATAAAGTTTTATAGATATTTTAAATAATCATATGCATTTTTGGGCATAATTATTTTATAGATATTTATTAGTAAATGTACTATTACTTAACTATCAAAAATAATATTTATTTTAAAATATATTGTTATCTTTAATCAGTTTTACTATATTAATTTAAAAACCTATATCTAATTAAATAAAAAAATACATAATTGTTGATAAAATTGATGGTTTTAAGCCAAAATTTTGAAGTTATCAAAATCTCAAAAATAAAGCAAAAAACACAATGACCCAACTTTACATACATGAATAATTGTTAATTAAAATATTGATTATAGTTATATTCTAAAATACTTCTCATAATAATTGAATAAACACGCAAACATACCATATTGACAGACAAAACATTAATATTAATATGTAATGTATAAGATAAAAAAACATTTCATATCTATTGTTATTTTAATTTATAAATTCTATAATAGAGAAAAATAAATTATAAACAATCTATATTCTTTTACTCTAAAATAGAAATTGATACTTTCTATAAAATGATATTGATTTATTGTTAAATAATATTTTTTTTTATTTTCATGTAGTGGTCTTTAACTTTCCAGATTTATCAAATATAACTAAAACAAATTATTTTGGAAATATTTTATTAAAAAATATAGATTCACGCTTTTCTTTATATAATAGTCTTCTAAAGAAATTTTAATTAAAACAAAGTCATAACTCTGTGAAACTCTTGAAATAAATTAAAAGTAAACATAATTTATTATATAATATAAGGTACATGTTGTAAATAAAAAACAATATTTTGAAAATATTCTCTTTTGGAGAGATATTTTAAAAATATTTTTAAATATGATTCTCTTTAAAAAATAAATAAAAATTAATTTTCAACTTAAATAACAAATAAATGTTATTTTTCAACTATAATAATAATTAAAAACACTACAAAAGTCACATTATCAAAAAAATATAAATCAAATATACTGTTATAGCTTATAAACCTCATTAATAAAATTAATATGTTTATAAAATTATTTTCCTTGATATATACGTTTACAAAAATATAAATAAATTTATTTATATTTTTTAAAACTATTTTTAATATTTTAGTATAATAATAAATCTAATTATTATATGTGTATATAAATTTAAAAAAATAATTGTAGATAAATGCAAGATAAAGTAATGGGATTATCTTTTCTTTTTTCAAACACATTTTATTATTTTTTCAAGATAATTTTATTAATTTGTAATCAGTTAAATAAAGAACCACTCACTAAATATATCAAAAATTAATTGAATAAATAAAATAATATTAAATATTGATATAGTGAAAAATTGTAATTATCATGTTTTCAAATATTTTTATTATTAAAATATATGAAAAATATTATGAAATCATTGATTAACCCTAAAATTATGGAGAACATGACAAATAAGCAAAAAAAGTCTAAAAATATGGAGAAGCTGACACATAAGCCAAATCACTTCACAAATAATAGTATAGATGATTCCGTTTAACATAATCATAATTATATATTTTGAAAACTAAAAATGTAAAGAAATTTTGTTTTCTAAGTGATAAATAAAATAAAATACTAATTTATCCGATATCTTTTTCTGGTAAGTGAATTTATCCGACAAACACGAACCTTTATCTATTAAGAAAATAGACGGACATGTTTGGAAGAATGATAGCATCAGTTTCTTTCTCTTTAAGAAGAGAACAGGTTCAGATGTCTATACCAAGCTCCAACTACCGATTGTAGGGAGAAGAAGAGGACATTTAAAGATACACCATGCGGGTTTTTCTTTTCTTTCGAGTTTGAATAGTTCTTTTACCATCTATGATCTATCTTAACTCGTATTGGAAGAGTTTCACGGTAGATTGTTATAGTGTTAATGGTGTAGTTTGTGTAAACATAACACATGTTTCATCATGTTTAATGTACTTACGAGATCATTTCATGATCGATGAGCTTGAAAATGTCGTATAACAATAAAAAGAAAAATAATTTTGACGATTGTAAACGTTAAGATCAATACCGAACGTGCAAACTATCTCCTCTCATCTTTCCCAATAGTATTGTAATGTTTAGGTTGGAAATTTGACTATTTTAGGTTTAAAAGTAGAGAAGGGGATTTTCAATCCACTTTAATAATCATACTGCACTAATTATATATTATCAAAAGAGTACATACTGGAAAAGTTAGTTAGGCAGATCTGATTTTTGTTATTTCACAATAAACAAATGTGATAAGTTTGTTCAAAACTAGTTACATGTTTCACACACATTAAAACCATGATTAATGATTCATTAATTGGTTAAGGTCCCGATATATAAATAGCTAATTTAGACATTGAAAATTTAAACAATTGAATGAGTCAAAACTGTAGACACATAGGGTGGTGAACCAAGCAAACGCTGTTAATGACAAATGTTTGATTATACATATATTCAATTAACCTAAGTGTAGACAGAAAGAAAGCACTCGCACAAGATCCAAGACCATTATCATATACGTAGGAGAAAATAAAAACATTTAGAGTCTCTGTCAATAACATCAAATTCACCACCAACCATTTTAATTAATCAACATAGTTGATTCGGTTGGTATCATCATGATCTATCTTGTGACATCTTTTATTATTCCCACACGCTAATAAGTGTGTATGCAATACTAATTCTTCTCTTTTTTACAACATGAAATAGTCAATTGATCGGCTGATCGTTCAAAAAAAAATGATCGGTTGCTTCAAACAAGTATTTAAATTTCTATGGTAAAAATTAGGATAATGTAGGTTCGGTCCAAATTAAATGTTCACAGTTTACAACTGTGGTTGTAATCTATTATCTTTAAACTGTAAATTTTAAAGCTATTTAACAAAATGCAAATTCATGAACAAAGCCACATTGAACTTTTAGAGGTTGCAAGTTAGACGGAAAAGAAAATTTTACACCCTTTTTCATATATGAAATGAGCAGGGTTATAAACAAAATAAGTGCTGATTTAAAGGACTATAAACTCCATCTTTGGTCCCTTTGAATTTGTAGCTGGCCTTTTCATAGATCTTCGTTTAATAAACTATTTTAAAATCGAGTTCTGTATATACAAGTAGTGTAATTATTGGTTTAAAAGAAATTTCTTTTATTTTTTTAGTTTCCATAAGTATGTTTAGTTCGCGGTAGGAAGATAAGAAGATATTTTTTTTTTACGACAACGAACAAATGACACTTAAGCAACAGACAGTTCTTTTTTTTTTTAACACTGTTTAGTTTCAAGCCATTAAAAGACAAAGTTCAAACAACCAGCTTTAAAAAAGCTAATAAACTAAAAAAAATCACCAATAGGTGACATAAAGAGCTCAAAAGAGCATAGAGATATAACCCACCAAAGATTGAGATAGTACCAACCAACATACTGGTTTTTGTACTAATTCTCAAGGTGTAAGTCTTACTGACCATCCTCGTCAATGAGTTGTTGAGAAGAACTAATATTTTGGGATCTGTTTCTATAATAGCCTAACAATGGCTATTAACTTATTTATAAGTGAGAAGAAAAACCTGCCACCGAAACGTCAAGGAGGTTAAGCAAATCAACAAAACACCAAAACCGTCGCTCCACAAGGATCCGGAATTTGACGAGAAAATCATTGCTCCACCAGAAGCTAGAAACTCTTAAAAACTCTGGTTGGAATTCATATAGAAACCCAAGTAGACAAACACAGTGCCTCACCAACGTCGTACTCGTCGAAAATCATGTTCGTCAGCTACAAGATCTGATCCAAGAATGACCAAAATCATCTCCCACGACCACAAAACGCAAAAAAAAAGATAACAGAGAAAAGCAGAGTATACGAAAAGAATGGAGAAACGCGAAAAAATTGATTTCCGGCGACCGCTCGCACGAGACGGCGGCCGCCAGAGAGAAGAGAGGGATTAGGGTTTTGACTTCTTTTCGTTGTTTTGTTGAAGATAAGAAGATAACTTTTTAAAATATGAAAGACAGAAATATTTGATAACGTTGCACAGACGTCGCGTTCGTGCGGTAGGTCCCACATCATGTGCTTTGTTTAATGTTTGTTCGGAGCGTCGAAACCGGTCTTTGTTAGATTAACATGTCAGTTAAGTGTAATCGTCATGCCACATTGTACGGTAGATTCTACATCATTCTCATTCATCTCTTTGATCCGCTTTAACCGGTTTATCGACTTGGTTTGGTCAAACGATATTTTCTTAACTTTTTAAATCTCTGTTTTGATATCCTGTTAAATCGAAGTATCGTATCATTGTTGTTTTTTCTTATGTAATGTTGTAACAATTTTTTTTGCTACAAATAAAGTTAAAATTTACAAATGTTACAAACTTTCTAAGTTTGGTTCCACTACAAAAATATAAGATAAATAAAGGAAGTAAAGACAATCGGTATTTTAGTCGTTCGATTTGGGATTGACATGATTATAAGTAGTAATGCAAACTTGAAAAAAAAAATCGAAAGAGAAATAGTGCCGTGTCAGACAAACAAAAAAGATTTGAAATCGCGTGTACGAAAAAACAAAGCAAGCAAGAAGCGATTTCCTCAGCTACCCGAACATATACGATTCCTCTGAATTAGTAGAAAAAGTCTACTCAGACTGTTCTCAAGGTACAAGCTGAACACAAGGTCTGATACAAGACGAAACAACTTAACCATCTGAGCTTAATAGTTTCAAGTTGCTCTGTCGGATTAGTCCTCTAAGTTGGCGAAGAGGAAGGGGTAGCATTACCATCTCCTCTTGTAACTAAGCGAAAGTCAAAACACAAAAATAACGAGAAGACTCCACAACCTCTGGCAACAAGACCTACAATTCCATCCTACAAGCAACGCCAATCTAAGCAAGGTAGAGAGTAGAACTAGCAGTGGCTTAATTAAGTCCACCGAGATAAAAGTAAAGGAGGGGACAGACAGCCCATCACCTCATTGGAATATGACATTCCTAGTCCACATACTGAAGCCGAGTTACACCTGATTACTTTGAATAGAGAAGGCCAATAAGCGACGTAAGAACCACTCGGAAGAAGCCATGAGCAAGACAAGAAATCCTTTAAAGAATCAGCTGAGGAAAGTTCTACTGGACACAACACAGTTGATAGAAAAGTGACTATTATCATCCAATGAGATAAGATACTAAAATTAAAGGGAATTTTTCACTAGTAGCATTTATTCAGTGTCATGGTAAAAAACCGTAGAGAAAATGACTGCTCTTTGCAGATAGCAACAATGTTTCATCTAATGACTGCTTGTAGCTAAGGTACACAATATTAAATATCCAATAGACTCTTTATATATTGAATTGATGAGCTTCAAATGAAATGAATTTTTGGATTGTACTATGTTTTGGAGTTTCTCTTTTCAGCTGGAATTTGTTTTAGGATTGTATGGTAGAGACGTTAGCTAAGTTTCTTTCATTAGATGATGTTATTGTTAAAGAGAAATCATTTTTTTTTCATTTAATAATTTTTTTTGTTTTCTGTAGAACTTTGAATATAAAAAACAAGATTTAAGTGTTTTTAGAGATGTTAAATAAATATTTTAAATCTAGCTCAACCATATATTATATAGATTTCTCATGTGGGTTACACCGTAACCCGTTATAACCAATAAGTATGTTTTAGTCTTGTTATCAAACTATAGGGTTTTAAATTTTATGCGGAATGCGCTAATACACTCCCATAATATAAATTTTTTTATACATAGGTAAACGGTTATTATTACCATGACATAATTTGAATCGTCAAAATTAAGAGGCTATATCACAACTAGTTCTTTGCATTAACCAGGCTACCATACCTTTGCTGAGGAATTAATTGCTGTTCTGAGTGGGAAAAAAAGAGATAGATGGCATGCAGAATGATGTTAAATTACAACTACAAAGTCACTAGACGAGTGCGTCAACTGTCCATGACTAATACTATATACGAATCATTATTATCTTTTATAGATAACTGGACCATAGTGAGATGTTTTCTACTGAGCAAATCACGAATCGTGACGAATGTTTTTTTAAACATGCACTATATGGCATTAGTGAACAAAAACTCTGCAAAAAAGTTTTGTCGGAAACAAAAAGATGTCAATGGAAAGTATTTTATGACGACAAATTCCAATCAAAATTGAGAAATTGCTGAGTTAAGTGGACTTAGTCTGAGTGGGTATAAAAGGAATGTAAATTGATGATGTGAAACAACAACTATAATGTCATTAAACAAGTGTATAAGTTTAATATATTTCAAATTAATGAAAAAAAAAACAAAAAGGACCAAAGTGGGATGTCTTCTTTTCTACCGATCAAATGACGATTCGGCTTGAATTTGTTAGCGTGTTGCTTTCAGTGGAATCTTCATATTATAAAGTTGAATAAGGACTTTGTTAAAATATCACCCATTTCTCCAATATATTTAAAAACTAGTTTGATTGAAAATATAAATTAAAAATTGTAATCCGTTGGATAATATATTTTTATGAATTATATAAACCAAGACAGCATTATCAATTACGAAACAAAAATAAGAAACTATTAAAAAATGCAGACTTTAATACCATTGTATATTTTACTCCAAACTGTAACTTGTTGATCAATTAACCCTCCAGAAATTTGCATCATTGAACTCTGTTACATCACTGAACAAAGATATTCAAAACGTACCTTCCTTGGTCATCTCCTAGTCTCAAGGATGATATTACTACATCAGCACATTCATTGTCAAAGTAAGTTTTATATAGATGGTATGATGACAAAACCAATATGACAAGTTACTAACCAGATTTTTACAAGGAAGATTGCAAGAGTATTTTGGTCCTGATGACACCACAGAATGTAAAGGGATTAATTTGGTGTCAGGTAAACTAGTTCATAAATGCAAGCAGCAAAAAAAAACACACCTCTTCATTATCGTTGTTTCCACACAGCTTCTGTAGTGAAATGATTGGCTCAAATTATTGGCCAGAGCTGTAACATTGTAATCCCTGTCTTCCTCGTCGCTATCCCTTGTTCTATCTTGTAGTTTAAAAACCATGTATAGGCAGGAAGCAAATGAATATAATGTAAAGCATAAGCATGTCACCTGCAGCAGAAGACATAAGATCTTTGTTCATATGAGGACACTGACGAGACAAACCTTGATTCAACAAGACATCAATCATACATATCACAACTAGTCTAGGAAGTAACTCTAACAACTACGGAACTAGTGAACTATCATATCACAAAAGGTGGGCGTTGTCCATATTATTACCATGAGCATCCAGCACAAATTAAGAAGGTTTTGGTGCTTAACGGGGGAGATAAATAAACTAACCGAGCTTTGGTAGCATGGCACCAAGAGTCTCCTGGGTCACTGGAGCAGGAGAATCAAACATATGCTGACCTCTAAGAGAATTGAAGAAATGCGATGAAGCGGGGCAGATCTCCTCGAACCTAACAGAGAGATGGATACAGTAAGTGAATGAGCTAGGCCAGATTTTGAGTGTGAATCTTCTATAGCATGACCAAATACCCCTAGAAACGAAGCTGCAGAACGAAGGTATGAGTTTTACCATGTCTGTCAGACTATTGCATATGATATAGCCGCAGAAACTCAAATATGAAAGCAAAGATGACAAACCAAGGGTTAGAGAGCTTTGTAGCTAAAGCTGAAGGTGCATTTCTTGTAATTGCACATAATGTTTCTGCTGCATTTGCCTGAACCTCAGGAGGACTCTCATTCAAGTTACACAAGGCTGTAGAAAATGGGATCATTAAAAAAATATTACAACTGATAACAACAGTTTTATTAAAAATAACAACATTACAACCTGCTTTTTCAATTTAGTAGCTCTCCTCACCATGATAAATTTTGGATTTAGTTTGCCCACAATCATTTCAAAAAGATCGCTGTCAGCCAAGTAATTGCATCACATCAGAAAGTTGGGATAAACATGATCGTCAGCCCCTACCAAGCGAAGCAAAACCTACACAACGTCACAAGATGTGATGAGCGATGAAGTCACACCAAGTTGCAGAGAGTCCCAGACAAATCATATTACCTCCCTAATGGATGTTATTCCAATCAAGTCAACCAATTGGCTAAAAACATTCTGATGACCCTGAAACCATAAAAAAACTATCTTTGGAGACACAGCCGGTGCAAATATTTAAAAATCAATCAAGAATTTGACAATGTAACCGAAATTGGTAGGAGCATCAAATAAAATATTGTCATAAATAATTATCTGAGTCACACCAACCGGATCTCGTCACTATGTACTTACAATAGAATCAACCATCATTTCAAGTTGACAATAGATAGTGTATATACTGAAAATCTACTGAGAAGCAAGAAAGAAAACCTTCATATACATTACACACTAATGTCAATTTTTCAGATATAGTTTCAAAGAGATTCCATAATAATTTTGTTAACCTGGTTTAAAAATTTTGTTATTTTTTTTTGGCTCAGGTTAAAAAAAATTGTTATCCAACTGAATAAAGTTTTAGAAATTTTGATTAAATTCATATAATTTCAGCTAATTGGGTTCCAGAAGCAGCGACACAAGCCGCGCCACGTGTGAGGATGGAAGATATACAAGGAATGCCAGCAACGTCACTCGGCCTCGCACTTCGTTTCTTCAGCAGCTGCTTCCCTCTCCATCATGTCCTCCACCAATGATTTCCCTTCCGTCTCCGCCTTCTGGTACTTAATATTCTTTTTTTCTTGACATTAACTTGATGATGAGACCTGTCTTTGTGTAGTTAAACTTTGTTAGGAGTCTTTTTTTGTGAGTATTAAGTTATTTCTAAAGATGGCTTACTGTTTTATCATCAGCTATCTAGTAGCAGCCACTGGACTGCAGAGCTTGTGGAGTCTCGCCCTAGCCACACTTGATGTCTACGCCATTATGGTCAAACGTTCCCTACACAACCATCCACTCCTTACCTTGTTTGCAATTGGCGATGGGGTGACATCGACGATGACTTTTGCAGCGGCGTGTGCATCTGCAGGGATAACGGTTCTGATAGACAACGATCTGAATAGCTGCTCAGCTAACCCTTGTGTTCAGTTTGAAACCTCAACTGCATTAGCCTTCATCAGCTGGTTTGCTGCTCTCCCTTCTTTCTTCTTCAACTTCTGGTCTCTCGCTTCATCATCATCCCGTTGAAAAATAAACTGAAGACAGAGATCTGTTTCCACCCCTTAGTGTACATAGTAACTGTGTTTGTATTTTAACGTTCTTCAAAACTCAGCACTTGTAAACGACTTTGTTCGTTTTGTTGTTGTAACACCGACAAAGAAACTTACTATGCAAATGGTTTGCAGATAGAAACTACCTGTAACGACGAGATATTGATGAAAGTGAAAAACAACAAAAATAAGAGACTTAATAAGGAAAGAGAGAGAGATTACAAATCTAGAATCCAAACGATCGACACAGCCACAAAACTCCAAACAATATATATAATACAAATCCTTGTCAATACTACAGTTTACAATCTTGCATATACTCTTAGCAGATTTTGAGATTCTCCAGTCCCTCTCTTGCTGTTTCCGGTTCCTTCACTGCTGCTGCTTCTCTCTCGGTTTCCTTTGCACTCTCTGAAACTGGTTTAGCGCTTCCCTCTTCAGGCAAGACAAGACTTGTTGTTCTTTCCTCTTTTTCTTGGACTCGTGTTTCATCTACTTTAGTAATAGTGGACTTGGCAGGGCTTTGGATATTCACTTTTCTAACAGGTAAATGCTCTACCTTTGGCGCAGAAGCAAAAACAGGCGCCGCAGTTCTGATTGTGACAGGTGGCGCGATTCTCACGGGTGCAGCGGCACGCATCATGGATGGGACATACACAGAAGGTAGCTGCTGCTGCTGAGTATTTATACATGGTGGAGGAGGCATTGGTGGTGCAGAGAAGACCGGTACAGAGGTTCTTATCGTGACAGGTGGAGCCATGCCACGGTGGCACGGCGATCTTAAATGCCTCATAGGAACATAAGGAGGAGCTGCTGCAGCTGTCCCTGGACTTGCAAATCTCTGCTGAGGAGGTCGGTAGTTGCGGTTTTCCAAAGCGGAGGCAATGGCTCTTTCCACTGAACTTGCTCTGCTTCTAGAAGAAGAAGGTTGCGGGCATATAAAAGGTAAGATTCTCGACGTGGCTGCACGACAAGGCTGAGGACTCGTCGGTCTAGGGCTCTGCATGGAAAATCTCTTTGCAAATGGAACCGGGGTAGCACTCGAGGAAGAACTTCCCGTGCCGATATTTTCCTTGATGCGATAGTTTATCAACGCTCTTGCTATAATCACCTGCTCTACCTCGTCAATGTTCTCAGTCTCAGGCATTGCGCTTGAAGTTTCTTTCGCCACTGTTATTAACCAAAGCAAGAACATACAATGTTAAGTATGGTTTAAGTAAAACCATGTAGAAACTCGAAGAAGGAAGGGACTCACATTGTTTAAGGGAAGACCAAGCAGACATAGCAGCATTCTTCTCTGCTTGCTTCTTGTTCTTAGCCTGATCTCCTGTGAATGTGATACCGGCTAACTCTACAGAACCGGTAAACACAGGCTGGTGGCCGAGACCAGACCTGAAGGTCGTGTAACGCGGTAGAGGAGCTCCCACTCTTTGAGCTATTTCTTGCAACAGGTTCTTGTACACACCCGTCTCATCCTATATGATCAAAAGCCAAAACAAGCAATGATCAGATGCATTCAAATTCAAACCTAATAAACACTTCTCTGTCTCTTCATAAATCAATCAAACACATCATCAATGGCCAAGAACATAGGAAAGATTCAAACTTTGGATGTTCCAGTGATAACCCAGATCCCTAATAACCTAACCAAACCCTAAAATCACCTAAAATCACATGCAAATTAGAGACAAAATTAAAATGCACAGCCCTGAGAGAGTGGAAGCAGAGGGAACAAACCAAGATCCTAGCGGCGAGAGAGTGAGAAGGGCCACGATTAGAGAGAGCACAGAGAGCGACTTCAGCAGCAGAGTGCTCAGCTTGACGGAGAGTGGAACAGTACTGAGGACTCTCGAAGATCTCGCCGTTGAAGTTAACGGTGGACTTGAATCGCGGCGCGTGGTCTGGGCCTTCTCTTAAGCTAGTGTACGATGGGAGGTTGAAGCAGCTCCTCTGCGCTAGCTCCTGTAGCTGATTCTTGTACATTTTGCTTTCTTATCAAACAAAGATCAAAAGCTCCTATCTTTGGAGAGATCAATCAAAGCTTCGATTTTTAGGGTTTCGTTTCCATGATTCGGCTGATTCTTCTTGCAATCGTTGAAAATCCCAGACTGGGTTTGTGCTTGGCAAGCGAATGGTGGAGATGGAGATTGAGGAAAGCGAAATCGGAGGCAAAGTTAGGGTTTTTTTGCAGAGGGAGAAGAGGGAAGAGATGAGAGAGAGAGAGAGATGTGGGAGAGAGTGGGGGTTTTTGTTTTAAATGAATTTTGTAATTAATGGAGAATTTATTATCTGCTTTATTTGCTTCTAGTCAACTGGACGTTAGCCTGCATGGATGTGATCTATGGATGTTTTTATTTTTATTTTTCTTATACGAAAATGTATGTATCTCAGATTTGGGGCTGTACATTACTTTAAAAAGCATGTTACCTGAAATATACGGAAATATTTTGTTTTGGTCCTGAACATAGAAAATAAATATATGTGTTTAGATCACCCACCTATCTAATAATGGTTTTAGATTTGTTGTTAGGTTAGATTTCTATAAATCCCAAGTTTTTTTTTTAAATCCGTTAAAATTGGTAATAGTATGATTACTGGGGGGTTAGTTCCGGTTGCATAAGGTTTACCAAAATTTGAATCTATACTATTATTTGAGAAGTGATTTGGCTTATGTGTCAACTTCTCCATAGTTTTAGGTTTTTTTGCTTATTTTTAATTATGTTTTTAATAATTTTAGTTTTGATTATTTGTTATATTCTACACAATTTAAGTTATTTATTTTTCAAGTTCTTAATAACTTTAATTGGTAATTTTAGTTATTTGTTGCATTTTTGAATACTTTTATGTG
>OVBX01002643.1:0-19436 GCA_900406325.1 Erucastrum elatum | reverse complement strand
CCCGCATCCGCAAACTCCCGCAACCGCAACCGCAACCGCTGCGGTTAAACCAGTCAGACCCCCCTTTTTTAACTAGACTACTTTTTTTCTGCAGAATTGTCTCTGATCTTGTTCAACTATTTGCTTTGGATATTGGTATTTTACTCTTTAATTCCCAGTCAACATTATTGACTAATAAGGTTTTCATGGACTGATTCTCATAGTTCTTACAACTTCATGATAAGATCTTCTATGCACGACCAGACGTATGCGATGTAATGTTGGAAATTTTTTAGATCATCGGTGAGAAACACATTAGATTACTCAAATGGAATTTTAATTTTACAATAAAATTAACTATTTAAAACTTCACATATATATATATAATGATTCTTTACGTCCTTTCTATTTTCTGCCTTTTTTTTAGAAAGAATATGTGTACTAGCAAAATTTTGAATTACGCTACGTGTTTTTAGAATAAGTAGAACGGTTTTTTGTAGTAATGTACATCAATCTATCTTTCTATTCAGTTTTAGCAAGGCGTGTGTGCATTATTATTAAAGTGTTCTATTAATAATTTTCGTAGCTTTGAAGGGTTTTTCAGAAGGTTTTTTTTTGTTTGGAACTTTTTATGTAATTTCCTTCTGATTCTAGAAAAAAAAACAATACTTTCATAACTGTTGAACTTTAAACAAAAGTCTAAATGGTCTAAAGGAACCGCCGTGTACGTTAATAATTTTCAAGGATTGCAGTTTACAAATAAACTGCTGTGAATGAATGTTACAAAAACAAATAAATAACTAGGACAATTCGTAACAGTTGTTACATTTAATCAGCCACTTAAACTCTGAATTAACCAGATGCCAACGTACGTGAAACAAAACTAAATTAAACCGAACAACAATTAAATAAAAACTACCGAACTGTTTTATCATTAAAGAACAAAACTGACTTGTTCCACAAGGTGCAAAGATTAGGTCCACCGTCTAATTTTGACGATAACCTACCTTCCAAGCCTCGTCAAATTATGAAGGGCCCGAGTGAATTTTAAATAATCTTCTTTCGTACACGCCTACCATATTTTAATTATAGATCCTCGCAATCTATAATCGTTTCCGACAGAACATGCGAAAATTATTTTTATCATATCAATAATTTTAGAGTTTCAAGAATCATTATATATCCTCAATTTTATAAAATTGACACGAAAAAAATCATAAACTAAAAAATTATATGTACACGGCGTTACCTATATTACAGTATATCATTAACGGGAATGTTTAATTAATTACTAATTTACCCCAAAACTTTTCGAAATGTTCAAATCCCCCCTCCTTCCCTCTCCAAACTATTCAAAATCGCCGCCACCTGAGAAACCGACGGCCTACTCCTCCGCGAGTTCCCGACGCAAGCCAAAGCGACCTTCGCTAACCTTATCACCAAACACTTGATCTCACTCTGAACAACCACTCTCGGATCCAAAAGCTCAGCGAATCTCTTCTCTTTGATCAACGGCGTCGCCCACTTCACGATCGCTCCGTTCCCGCTCTTTCTCCCGCTCAAAATCTCAAGCAAAACGACGCCGAATCCGTAAACATCGCTCTCTCTGCAGTAGCCTTCTTCCACGTACCAAGAAACCTCCGCCTTCTCGCGCGGGATCAAGAACGCGAATCCGTAATCCGAAACCTTCGCCATGAGCTTCTCGTCCAAGATTATGTTCGACGACGTGAACCGCCCGTGGACGATCCTAGGGTTCGCGATCTCGTGGAGATACTCCAAACCTCTCGCGGCTCCCGCCGCGGCTCTGAGACGTTTGCGCCAGTCGAAAACCGCCGATGATTGTTCGAGATCGGAGTCGGAGTCTCCGTGTAAGTGATCGCTTAAGGTTCTTGCTTCTCCGACGAACTCGGTGACGACGATCCTCTCGCCGGGAGCTTCGGAGAAGCCTAGGATCGAGACGACGTTGGGGTGGAGAGCGGAGGAGAGCGTTTTAAGAACCGTGGTGAAACCGGAACCCGGTTTGCTTAGAACTAAACCGGGGTGTATTCTTTTGACCGCGACGAGGTTTTTGTGGGATGGGATAACCGCTGCGTAAACCGTTCCTAACCGGCCACTACCGATGATTCGTCGCTGGCTGAACCCGTCGGTTGCTGAGTCTAGTTCGGTTAAAGGGTAAGTGGTTCCGGATGGTTTGGTTTTTGGAAGGAGAGATTCGTCGGACCGGATTGGTTTCTTTCTGCATAGTAAGAGGAGGAAGATGATGAGAATAAGAAGAAAGAGTGAGAGAATAGACAGAGCAGACGCGTAAGCGATTTTTTCAGATTTGTCCATTTGATTTCAAGACAGAAAAATAACTCATTCAAGAATGTCTGATCATGATTATGGGGTTTGCGTGTATATAGGAGAAGAAAAATATAATAAAATAAAGGTCAAAATGACAAAGTAAGGAATGCTACGTCTAAATGGTCAACAAATATTGGGTTCTGGACTCTTTATTTTAGGGAAACAAATACGAACCTTTATAAATTAATAATCTATAAATTAATAATCTCTATAAATTAATAAATTTTGCTGGTTCACCGGTGTTAAATATATCACAAATCGATAAAATAATAAGATAATAATATTTTTAAAATTTCTATGTAAATATATAGTCCCTTCAAAATCATAAATTAATAATATATATATATATATATATATATAATTTTTATATAAGTAAAAATTAAATATTATATTGTTAGTTTTATATTCACAATGAAAATTCTTTATTTTTCTTAACATTTCAATATATTTGATAATATTTAGTAAAATTATACCAAAAACCAGTTAAGAATTCTATGAAACATAAAATTATATATAAAATAAGATAATAAAACAATATATAAGTCAAATTTCTAAAATTTAAATAATGTACATACGGTAAAATAAAATATTTTTTTATATAAATAAAAATAGAAAAAATCAAAATAAGGAAACTTTTGTAAATTAATATCTCTATAAATTAATAAAATTTCAAAGTCCCAACATTATTAATTTATAGAGGTTTTACTGTACAGTTACTTTTCATTTTACTATATGAAGGAAATATTTGATTTAACAGCAGAAATAAATACAGGTGTTTATGTACATAGTAAGATTACTAAATTGGTTAAATTCTAAAAATGCTATTTTGATATTTTCTTCACATTAGAAAATTATGAAGATGCATTAACTTCTCATAAAATGAATAAATTATGCGCTTAGCTGACAAAAAATGAATAAATTATGCATAAACTAAAATAGTTACTTTTCATTATATAAAGGAAAAAAATGTTTTTACAGCAGAAAGAACTACTATTTATTTAGGTATTTTGTGTGCATAGTAAGATTTTCAAGTTTGTTACATTCTAAAATGCTACTTTTTCTTATTATATGTACATTATGAAGGCGCATTACTTGTCATGAGATTAATATGTTATGCATAAATTAAATCTGCATATGATTAAAATTTTATAGATCATATATGTATGGCAATGATAAAAAAAAATATATTATATTATAATTATTGTAGTTGACGAAATACTAAGACTACGGTTACAAAAATAAATCACAACAGTGATTTATTTTCATATCAGAAATGGTAAAATTATTTAGATGTAAAATATTTAGAGTTACAACCAACGAGCCTTATTATAATTCATTTTTATTAAAATAAAAATTAGGTCATGAAAATGAGGATTCACGATCCAACTAAATGAGTAAAAGAATGAGAAAGTTTTTTTTTTTTGAAACTTGAATGAGAAACTGTGTTGCTAAGGAAAAACATACGAGAACTTACATTAACAACAAAAAACGGGTAAATAACTATTTTTGGCACGTAATTCTTCTGTTTGATCAGAAACTCGATAGATGCAAAGCATGCATTTTTCAGTACCTAGCAAATTATTAAAAATTAAAAAAATATATTGAGAAATACTCAGAAGCTAATTTCTTAATTATATACAATACAATATCTTATGTATAAATAATAATTTTATATATTATATGGCATATTATATATTTGTATTTTATATAAAATATAAATATCTGAATAGTTTCTATGTTTTTAGAACCCAAGAACCAAAACCACATTAAAACCAAATCAAGAACCAAATGAATATCTAAATATCTAAAACATAGTTTACATCATCTAAAATATTAACTATACTTAGTTTAAATTATCAAATATTTTAAAAATATTATTTGAACCAAACTAGTGAAAAATGAATTATCCCATTGCCCTTAATTTCTATTTGAAATATTTTTAAATTATCTGAATTACCCAAAATAATTGAATTACATATATAGATTTTATCTATTTTTTTTAATTACCCGATACTCAATCCAAGAAACTATAAATTTATTTTTTTATCCAAATTATCCAAAGCCAGATATTAATTGGAATTTATCACATATTAGCTACTTTCTAACATTTTTATTCGAATTGAATCAAAAATCAAAACAACAAACCGAAACCGAACCGAATTTCATAGATAAATTCTCTAAAACTCAGAAACTGAAAACTAAAATAACCACACTGAAACTGAACCCAAAATTGAACGCCCCAGCTATGTTGAACAAATGTGCTATACTCACCTTTCATCGAACGATAACATGATTATTCTAACAGTCTGCATAACATTCATATTATATAGTATTTAGCAGTACGTTTAATAAAATCAAGCGATTGTACATAGTTTATAAGAAATGAGGGGAAGATAGAGCGTGTTGGACTTTTAGGTAAGGCAGAGCTGCAACTGCCAAATGTGACATTTTCAGTTATTGGTTGATCCTCTATCCATAATGTCACTCCGTTTTCTACTCAGTTCAAAATGTCATTGATTATGCATTTCTATAATTCAAATTAATGGATATAGATAAAATATCTTTATTTTTGAGAATGTGTTGAAAATTGACCAATGAAAGAAATATAAAATAAATGAATATGTAAGAAACATAACCAATGCATTTGTTTTCGATCAATTTGAAGAGAAAAAACATAAACATCTATAATATCAGAATGCATGAATATAATTATTAGAGATTCTTTGAGAAAATTGGTTAGAGATAATTACTTTAATATATATATATATATATATATATATATATATATATATATGTGTTTGTGTATTAAATTTTAAACAATGAATTGATATGAAAGACCTTATTCCCGTAACTTGAATTTGTTATAGTTGCAAAATGTAGTAGTTCTTGTTAGATGTGTAACATATTATATAACATTTACTTTCCCCAGTTTATGGCTTAGCGTTGATAAATTATTCAGTCAGTCACCAATGGACCCATCTAACTTTGGCAGGTGAAACTCGCACCTAATGAGTAACTAATGCCGTTGAATAAGTTTTTTCTTTCATGAGTATCAAAAAAAAAGTTTTTTTCTTTCATAACAATTAAATGTATAATACTTTCAGATAAAAACAAGCTAAACTAGTCTCTTTTCTCACCCTGATGTCTTTCTGTGAAGCTGAGCGATTATGGTTTGGAAGCTTAATTAACAGTTTGAACTAGTGTATTTTAATACTAAAATACATATATAACTAATTCGGTTTGAAGGGAAACCTCTTGTACATATATGTTAGGTATGTATTAATTAATTGTTTAACATAACCTATGATAAAAATATATGTTTATAGTCATAGATCAGTCACAGATTTGTAAAGAACAAAAGTTTGAAATGATCTTAAATATATTTTGTCATTTTTATGAATATTATATATGTTTATTAACTGTACCAACCAAACAATGATTGTGATTACGTTTGTTCGTATCTACAAAACACCTTAAATGCTGCAAATTGTTTGATAAGTTAACCATTTACTGATGACCCTCATATGCTAAATAATGGTACGTTTGTTACACCATCAAGTCTTAATTTCCGGAAATTACTTAATACAAATGGATATAATATATAAAAAACAAATATAATAATAGACATATATTATATGATAAGTTGTACCAATTTTTTTTGTTATCCATGCTCACCATTGATCACCACTGCCAATGGCATTGTAGTATTATATGTTCGTAGATTTTATCTTTTTTAAGAAAAAAAAGAGAGTAAATGAATTGTGTTTGCAAAACGAAGGCAATGATGAAGAAAGAAGTTTACTAGAACTCTGATTTTTTGCTACGAAAAACTGATTTCATTAACTAATTTACAAGGTATATATAGTATGTGGATACACGTGTACAGTCACACTTAATATGTAGTAACTATTTAACTGGTTACGATACAACACGCGAGCTGCAATCGAGTGAAACATAAGAAAGATAGAAATATACAGAAGAAAGAGAGAAAAATAAATATCAAAATGGTAAATAACCTCGGTCAAAACCATTTCAACAGAATCTGTCTCCGAAAGGAATCATTGATGGTAACGTGGTTTAATCCCCGTGGGAATCTAACCAAGAGCTTAGGAATATCTCCTTTTCGGACACCATGATTAATCATTCTAAAGAATGCATTTTCAGACTGAACCTTATTGTGATCATACTTGCCCAAACAAGCCTTTGAGAGCATGTCGACTCGATAAAGAACTATCTAGAGAATCTACACAACACAGAAACGGTTGTAATAATCTTATTCCTATCAATTAATAGGCCTGAAGCCCATTTTGTGATAGTTTTTATGTGGGCTTTTTGTTCAACTTAGCCATACTGTTCCAAGAAAATATGCTCGAGAAGCAACTTGTTTAAATTCCGTTTGTCAACGATATCCCATTTCTTTCTTTCTTCGTTCATTAGTTCGTTGATGTTGGAAATATCATAATGAAAAAATTGTAACGTGCAAGTCAAATCTCAATGACACACCCAAGGAAGCAGCTAATCTGATTTTGACGTTAGTTATCATTTAACTAATCGTAACATAATATATTACGTTACGGAAAAAGAAAGTTTGTTGGCAAATTATAATAGTCCTTCTTGGCCTCCACGCAATAACTAATCAAAACTTAAACCAAACGCGTTAGAGAAACATTCATAAAAATTAAATTAACGTAAACATTTTTTTCGTAAAATGAATCTTACAACAGATTACATGGTTTTATGTGAAAAGCTTCTAACTAAACAAAATCTTTTATGATAAAAACGTCTAGCGAGAGAGAAAGAAAGTCGTTGAAGCAAATGTTACCAAGAAATTTAAATTAGCACATTAGTTTAATTCATTACATAAGGTCAAAGCTTATCCTTCAAATAAACAAAGACTTA
The DNA here is from genome assembly GCA_900406325.1 of Erucastrum elatum. Taxonomy (NCBI): domain Eukaryota; kingdom Viridiplantae; phylum Streptophyta; class Magnoliopsida; order Brassicales; family Brassicaceae; genus Erucastrum; species Erucastrum elatum. The sequence continues at coordinate 12,215 of OVBX01002643.1, read as the reverse complement.
AGTTTGGTTTCAGACTTACTTGCAATGCATAACAAAGCAAGCATCTAATGTTTTATATATTTGAACACAAACATTTTCTCATCAAAACATAGAAAATAAAAAAGGCCTTTGAATCTTGAGTGTTATGGAGATTAAGGCTGATGAAGAAGCTGGGATCAATGATGCTCGTCGCCTGATAGAAGAAGAGAAAGCTCATCGCATAATAGAAGCAGAGAGAGTTCGTTGCATGATCCAAGAAGAAGAGAAAGTTCCACTCCTGGAGGGGGAAAAATTTCTAATCCAAACTCGAGAGTTTCCTGCAATAGAAAGAAACACATGGATACAAAAGGCAATAGCTCAAACTTTTCAAACCACATCTCATCTAGCTAACCTCTTGCCTACAGGGACAGTTCTTGCATACCAAATCTTATCACCAATCTTCACAAACGCCGGAAGCTGCAGTTTCGCTAGCAGATTCATGACCGCAACGCTAGTATTCATCTGTGGATTCTCTTGTTTCATGCTTAGCTTCACAGATTCATACAAGGACTTGAATGGGAACTCTTGCTATGGCTTTGCTACTTTCAATGGCTTCTGGATCATCGATGGCTCAGCTACTCTTCCTCCAGAACGTGCTAGAACCTATAAGTTGCGGTTTATTGATTTTGCACATGCTATTATGTCGTTTCTGGTGTTTGGGGCTGTGGTTATGTTTGATCAGAATGCGGTTAAGTGTTTCATACCTGAACCGTCAGCTGAAGAAGCTGAGATTCTCACAGCTTTGCCCGTGGGAATAGGAGTGTTCTGTAGTATGTTGTTTGCTACATTTCCTACTACACGTCATGGTATTGGTTTCTCCATCTCTGATAAATAATGTTTTGATTCAATTATTTAAAATGTGAAAATCTTTTGGAACTTCTTTGCATTCTGAACTTATTCTCTGTTGTATGTGAGATTATCATTATATAGAGCATGTCAATGTTTGTGTAATTTTTTCCGCCTGACTTGTTCATTTTCAGCTGTCATCATATAGAATGAATCCGCAACTAAGATTACATTGTTTTGTGAAAAACAAACACATTTAAGAAAACAAAAATTATATGATAAGAGAAAATTGTCTATCAAAAGAGAGTGATTCAAATAAATTGTTCGTGGAATATTAAAATGAGAATCAAACCTTGAACAATGATTCGGAAGCAACATATAGTTGGTCAAAAATTCAAAATGAAAGAAACATAGCATAAGCTTGAGGTTACGTTCTTTTGTGAGAGAAAAAGAAACATTTTAAGAAAAAAGTTGTTAGGAATATTCAAATCAGAATCTTTTTTTTTTTTAGTATATTCAAAGAATGCACATTAAAAAACCTTTGAAAAAGCGTTCAGAAACAACATATATTCTTCCTACAAAACTAATAAACTATAATCCTTGATTATAATATCAAACAGAATACAATCCAAATGCATTTGTTTTTTTTTTTTAGTTATTTTGTCTAACTTCTCCAATGTAAAAACATGTACTACAAAAGATTTTGAAGCATTTATCAACTATGAAAGAAATATATCAGCAAACCGACAGAAAAACAAATAAAAATATTGAAAATTTGGCCAAAAAAATAGTTTTACAGAAAAATGAAGAAAATTCACAGTCACACGTTTTACTTGTGACCGTATCGTAAATATTTTTCAGACCGCTCAATAGTAGGTACCCTTTAAGCCATTCACTTCAAGATAAGATGGTCCTTACAATCATAAAATCTAACCAACCTTAGAAAAAGATATTTACTGATGCAAACCAAAACTGAAAACTACAATCATTTTTAAATGGACAGCAAAAGCAAAGTTTACACTTCACTTACACAAATACTTAGGTTTGCTTGCTATGCATAAAAAGTAAGCAGCCACTGTTATATTAAGACTCACGCATTTGCTCCAAAAAAAAAACAGAGAAACAATAAAGCACCTAAAACAGAAAGAGATTGGATCCTGAGTGTTATGGAGACTAAGGTAGATGAAGAAGCTGGGGTCAATGGTGCTGGTGGCGCCATCAAAGAAGAGAAAGCTCCACTGCTGAAAGCTCAAGAGTTACCTGAAGTCGAAAGGAACAATTGGATACACAAGGCAATAGGTCAGACGTTTAAGACCACCGCTCATCTAGCTAACCACTTACCCACAGGGACAGCTCTCGCTTACCAGGTCTTATCGCCAGTTCTCACAAACGGAGGACGGTGCGATTTAGCTAGCAGATTCTTGACAGAAATGCTGGTCTCCATCTGCGCATTCACTTGTTTCATACTCAGCTTCACTGACTCTTACAGGGACTTGAATGGAACTGTTTGCTACGGATTCGCCACAACCAACGGCCTCTGGATAATCGATGGCAAAGCTGTTCTTCCTAAAGAACTTACCAAAAGCTACAGACTACAGTTTATAGACTTCGCACACGCCTTAATGACGTTGCTTGTGTTTGGAGCTGTGGTAATGTTTGACCATAATGTGGTAAACTGTTTCTTCCCCCAACCATCAGCTGAAGTAGCAGAGCTTCTCACAGCTTTGCCCGTAGCCATAGGAGTCTTCTGTAGTATGATGTTTGCCACGTTTCCCACTACACGCCATGGTATTGGTTTTCCACTCTCTGCTCATTGCTAAACGGTGTCCTCCTTTCTAATGTAACATCTTCAGCTGTCTTCATCTACTCTTTCTTGTATTTAGATCTCCAAATCTCTGAGAAGAGATTCCGAGGCTTCTCTTACAATCGTTTTATCCAATGTATGACCTATAAGTACCTTCCATGTTCCTTTATTTGGAATACAACCATCAGCCACAATCTCATTAACTAACTGAACAGCTTTCTGAAACTCACCCTTTTTGCACAAACACTTCACCAAAGAGTCTAGCGTCTCAACCTCAACTGAGATGCCTCTACTCCTCATGCTTAGATAAAGAGTAAACGCACGAGTTGGATAACTTGTACAAAGACCTCTAACTACTTCATTACTCGTCTTAACATGTATGTTCCAAGTCAAACGATTCGGAGTTATTCCTCCAAGGATCATCTCGTCAAGGAAATTAGCAGCTTCACGAAACTTACCGACATTACAAAACCCACTGATTACTTTCCCATATAATCCAGCGTCAGGTTTCAAACCCTGAAGATTCATTCTATCTAAAAGCTCAACGGCTTCCTGAATCTTCTCCCCCTTACAGAGACCAGTGATCAAAGTGCTATAGGTTACCATGTTTGGCCTGCATCCTTTAGCAATCATAATCTCAAACAACTCCATGGCTTTCAAAGGCCTCCCATCTTTGCAAAGACCGTCCATTAAAGAACTGTAAGTGAACACATTCGGCTCAATGCCTTTCCTCTTCATCTCTTCCAGATACCTCAACGCCTCTTCAACGTTTTTCGTTCCACACAAACCGTGGATCATAGAAGTATACGTAACAACAGTCGGCGAACAGTCTTTCTCAACCATCTCCTCAAACAGCTTCTTCGCCTCATCCACCCTCCCGAACCGACACAACCCACTAATCAAAGTCCCGTACGTGTAGGAATCAGGCTCACACCCTCTTCTAGGCATCTCAAGAAATATCTTAACACCAGCATCCACCGTCTTCTCGTTTCTACAAAGTGCTTTGATCAAAACATTGAGAGAAGCAACAGTAGGAGGCAGACCAATCTCTCTCATGTTCTTGTAAAACTTAAACGCCAGTTTCAGCTGATTCTCTTCAACAAGAATAGCAAGAAGAGTAACATAACCCTTGTGGCTAGGATCCTTCATCGTGCGAAACACCCTCAGAGAATCAAACGGCCTGTGGACCCTACCGTACCCTCTGCATATGGAAAGCATTGTGTCTTCAGCAACAGCACAGTTCTCAGTGTTCATTCTTGCGACGAGGTCTTCAGCTGCTTTGAACTTGTTGGCCGAGACAAGTCTAGAGACCATGTAACTGAAAGAGCTCTGGTCGTGTGAGTACCCGTTTGCGTATTCCGCTGTTGCGGAATCGAAGACGGAGATCAGCTTGTCCACGTCCTTTTCAGCTCGCATCAGTTTGATAACCTGTGAAGGTGTGATGTCTTTTGACCACTTGAACATCGTCGCTTTGCTGCTTCCCATTTGCTTTAAAGATGACGCCTTTCTACAATAAATAGAATGATAAAACGATTATAGATCAACACAAAAATGGTGAAGTGTAAAATATCAGCTACGCATTACGTCGAACAGTTGGTGTGCATAAGTGTTTCTATAAGCTTCAAACCCAAAATGAATAAAACATTTTCTAGAAAGTTATATAAACCTTCTAGGTAACTCACCGAAATCGAATGAAGCAGCGATGAAACTCGTTACGAGATAGAACGGAGAAGAATCCTTAACCAGTTTTTGCCGACTTGAGATTAAGGTTTATGGAGGAGGAAAGAAAAACACGGTGGGCTTTTCCGATAAGAGACTTTAGCGAGTCTCTGGCCCAATACAGGCCTGTCTACTACGAAATGAATTACTATATGATTAACTAATGTTGAAACAAGTCTATAATTATGCATATATTTCAAATTTAGGATTACTCAACAGCCAAACGAGTCAATGTGTATTAATATTAATCTTAAAACTATATTGCTCTTTTCAAGGTTTCTATGAATTTGAAACTATTTTACGATTTATCATCGCCAAGAACCATCGTTTTTAGTTCTTTATATTTATATTGTTTAGTTTTTGAATTATATATATTTTTTGAAAAAATATCAAATTTACTTATCATTTTAAAAATGATGTATGTAAAAAAAAATCCTATGTGTAAGTTTGAAAACCAAACATCATCAAAATTCATCAAAATATACATTGATAATTTAAGCTTAAGAATAAGAAAATGGCTTAAATGAGGAAAGCCCCTGAAAGCATCTCTACAGACTTATGTGAAAAAAAATTGTAGTTGAGTGATGCGACTCTGCTGTGAATTGTTTTATTTTTAGTTGACCATTAATTCATTTCTTTCAAAATGTGGTTAGATAGCTGTTCTGAAAATCATTCGAACCAGAACTGAATCAGTGGACAATATAGTCTTGTATTTTCTGCAAAGAGTGAAGAGTCTTATATACCAGTCTGTCAAAGTTGAACCCTAGCAGACTAGCAGTTTGCCAATGACTCCTAACCGGACCATGCAAACGTAGTGGCACGCAAAAAAATATGATTGTCTAATCATTTTCTAACAGAAGACATCATGTTGTTATATAAAAAAAATCATCACTAAAAAATTAATTAGTCTAAGTAGATATATTAAAATTTTGCAAATAACAGAAAGAAAGCTGCTGTGATCGAAATGTGAGATTATTATATTAGAAACGCGTTATATACATATATATATATACTTTTATTTTAAAAGCTATATTTTGGACTATTACAAAAAGTTTGTCACTAAAAGTAATTAATTTGACTATATATTTTAAAATTTGGAAAGTATAGAAAGTGCTAAAGCTGGAAATCAAATGCCGACATATATATCAACTCAAAATAATAAAGAAATTTACAGAAATATTCATTTCATGCACTTGAAACAAGTACTATTTATAAGAATCTACTTTCTTGTGACTTTTTCACGTCCAATAATTTCGAAGACCACTCAAGGTAAATAAGAGGGAAAAATATCTACAGAACATTTCACTATTATTATCCTCAAAATAACAAAAGAACAAAAAAACATGAAACAGATGACGATGATATGGAACTTCGCTTGGACAATACTCACTATTTGTCTTAAACCATCCACCTCAAGATAAGATGGGTCCTACCTAATCCAATTTACGCCAGTATCTCAAGATTTTCTTATCTAACATCTTCACCCTTCACCGTTGGATCATTCTCACTGCCGATCCCACCATAATACCGTAGACCGCGAAGCACATGATTGACACACGATTGGGATAAAGAGAATCATCGTAGCCGTCCGATCACGAAGTATCTACACTTGAAATACTTCGCTTCCTTCCCTCTCACTGTCGAAAAACCACTGAGCCAACCTCGAGATGGAGTCACGCGTGCTGCTACGCGCCACCGCAACTGTCACCGGAGTACCGCAGCTGAGGCGACCGATCAGAGCGATCAACCGCCAGTTCAGCACTCCGTCTTCGTCGTCGTTCACCGCTAAGCCGATCGGATCAATCGGAGATGGAGGGAACTTGATCTCCGGTCGTCAGCTCCGTCCGGTGCTCCTTCTCGACAGCTCGTCGGAGAAGAGAGAGATTCTCAAGCCGGTTAGAGCCGCCGCTGCCGAAGGTGGTGATTCAGCTGGGTAAGCAATGAGGTCCGTTTCTGGCTCACTCGGTGTTGACTCGTTTGACTCGTGTGGTCTGACTCGTTTTGTTTTTGTTTTTGGCAGTGAGACGAAAGTTGGATTCCTAGGGAAGTATCCGTGGCTCGTCACCGGATTCTTCTTCTTCATGTGGTACGTGTCCCACTATCCCCATAACATGCGCACGTGATTAGGCGCACTATAGCACTTTCATGTGGCTTTGCCGCCAAACAAGATACACTTCTTGAACCCTTTGTTGTTGTTATTACAGGTACTTTTTGAACGTGATTTTCAACATCCTTAACAAGAAGATCTACAATTACTTCCCTTATCCCTAGTAAGTAAACACATTTAGCTTTTTTTCTGACATAACAAAACACATTTACGTTAATGTTTCAGAGTAAACAAACAACATGTTTGAATATCTTTTGTCTCAGTTTTGAGTATTTGTAAATTAATGTTTAAGAGTAAACTTCTGGTTGAAAATGATCGAACCATATTCTTTTTGTCCAGTGAAGAACCGAATCTGAATAGTTTTTTTTTTTCGAATCTGAATAGTTGTATCAAGAGAATCCACTTAGTAATAAAAAAAAGAATCCATTTATTCTTTTGTTTTTAAATATAAATTATTTTACTAAAAGATATAAATTAATATTTGTTATTTTTCAGTTTTGTATCGGTTATTCACTTGTTCGTTGGAGTTGTCTATTGCTTGCTGAGCTGGTCCGTGGGACTTCCTAAACGGGCGGTAAGTTTTTCTCTTCGTAAATCACCACATTTTTCAACGCACAATGAACTCAAAATAATGGGGCGTTCCGAGAATCGAACTCGGGACCCCTCGCACCCGAAGCGAGGATTATGCCACTAAACCAAACGCCCACTTGCAATTTGTTTATCTATTATGTTATTTAACTTCGATTAATGTCTATTTTGTTGCTGATTTATTGCAGCCAATTAACTCGAACATCCTCAAGGTATTGATACCAGTTGCAGTCTGTCACGCCATAGGCCATGTCACTAGCAACGTTTCCTTCGCTGCCGTCGCTGTCTCCTTCACTCACACCATCAAAGGCACTCGCTCTCTTTCAAAACCATTTCATACTAATCTATCTATACATATAACAAAACCTAACAATTATCATGTCCCAAAACGCAGCGTTGGAGCCATTCTTCAACGCGTCTGCTTCTCAGTTCCTTCTTGGACAACCAATCCCCATAACACTATGGTTGTCTCTAGCTCCTGTTGTACTCGGTAACCACTCAAATTTAAACTCATTCCTATCTTTCTTGTGTCTTAAGTTTCATTATTGGATTAACCCTAAGGAAAATCGCAGGAGTTGCAATGGCTTCGCTCACTGAGTTGTCATTCAACTGGCTTGGTTTCATCAGCGCTATGATATCAAACATCTCATTCACTTACCGAAGCATCTTCTCCAAGAAAGCCATGGTTCTTGATTCACTTCTTCACAGCTCCTTACTAAGTCTTTCAAGTTTTGATTTTGAGAATCTGATTGTGTTTGTTTTTGGGCAGACTGATATGGACAGTACAAATGTCTACGCTTACATCTCCATCATCGCTCTCTTCGTCTGCCTTCCTCCTGCCATCATCGTTAAGTCTTTTGAATTCACTCATTACTTACGTGTGAGACAAGCAATTTTATTAATATGGGTTATTGGTTTATCTTTATGGTCAGGTCGAAGGGCCTCAGCTATTGAAGCATGGTTTCAGCGACGCGATTGCTAAAGTGGGAATGACTAAGTTCATCTCTGATCTCTTCTGGGTTGGAATGTTTTACCATCTCTACAATCAGGTAATGTTCCAATCTCTCTAACCTTAAACGCGCATTTAATTTGAAAATAAGAAGTAACACTTAGAGAAAACAACGTACGGTTGCAGTTGGCTACTAATACATTGGAGAGGGTAGCACCATTGACTCACGCTGTTGGAAACGTTCTGAAACGTGTCTTCGTGATCGGGTTCTCCATCGTTATCTTCGGTAAAACATTTACAACTCTATTCATCTCTCGTTTTCTATCATGTTATAGATGATGGAATAAAAGAAATAAGATTTTGAAAATGATTAATATAATGCAGGAAACAAGATATCGACGCAGACAGGTATCGGAACTGGAATAGCCATTGCTGGAGTTGCACTCTACTCTGTCATTAAGGCCAAGATCGAAGAAGAGAAACGGGTCAGTTCATCATTATTCATTTGTCATTTTCTTAAATAACGTAGATTAATAACATGTATCTATATATTGTAATCTGAGGTAAAGATGATTAATGAGAGAAATGTTTTTCTTTTTCCTTCAGCAAGGAAAGACGGCATAGAGAGCTACGGCCAACGCCGGTCGACGGTTGCGTAAACAGTTTCTTCCTATGAATATTTTATATAATAAGTAACCAAAAAATGTTGTATCGTACAATCAAAATTGTTTTCGAGTTTCTCTTCTCGTTGTTCTTCTTTTTTAAAGTTATATATAATTTTTTTATTCTGCTGTCTTTTTGCTTCCCGTGGAGAACATTGTTGCCATATCTTCTGCATTGCACTTATCTTAGCAGATGAAAAGCATAATAATGTATTTATTCTTTTATTCTCTTGGAGCATTTTACCCAGTAATCAGTTTTTCTTGGTAATTTTGCTCACACAACAATGATTTACATAATTCTAAAATCAAATTATTGTAAAATACAAAATCAAATCAAACTCGGAAAACCAAACTACAACTTGTTATTAAATTAGAGTTATATTTTACCGGAGAACTGAATCTCTCTCTTTATATCAAGTGAGAACATTCTCTTCTTCTCACCATCACACATGAAAAAGTCTCATAACCAAAAGAGAAAAATCAAGAATCTTTGATACTCTTGTGCAACACCATGTACATAATCACAGAGAGTACAATAGGAAGAAAGATGACAATCCGCTTGGGCGCCCTAACAGCAAAGCTATTATCCACACAGCAACCTTCTTCAACAATCGTCTCAAGCTTTGGCAAGTTTGAGAATTGCTGTTGTTGTTTCTGGTGTGACACAATAAGCCTTGGTGCTACCTCTCCCCATGTTTGAACAAATCTCATTCCCTTGGCCATCTTTTTTCCTTATTTCACCTGGTTTTCTTTTCACAACAACAATTCGATGTAGTAAATTTATTTTTCTGCCGTTGAGGAGGGCAGATGAAGATTGAAATGTGATTTTGACTTAACAAATGAAAAGATCTTTCAATGGGAGAACTCTTTGCGGTGCATAGGAAGTGGAGGAGACACATGGGAGAGGTTAAATAGAGAAGACTCAAGGTGACAAATATGGAAAATGAGAAGAAAACATGAATGTTTTTCGGGATATCCAAGAACAATATGTGCAAGCTTTTGTTAGGTTTGCTAAATTTAGAAACTCTAAAAACAGATAGTACCCAAAATAAACTCATCACATTAGATGTTTAAGAGTTGAAAAAGGGTCAAAACAATTGTCTTTAGAACCCAAAAACTGAACGGTCATGGAGAAAACAGAAGTACCTTATCCAGTTTTCTAGAACTATAGGCTCAATAAATGGGTTACATACTCGTATATTATATGATCACATATACAGCTCTCTAGTATATATATATATATATATATCTATACTATATAAAAGTTGAGGCTATAAGCCATTGAGGGTGTCCACCTAGGATTTAAAACAATCAATGATATTATTACACATCACTGTTTTACATAATTATTTTTGAAACTTTTAATATTTTAAAAAGCTATATATTTAATTATATAATACAAATCAATTCGATTAAGGAAAACTAACAAAAATAAAATATACATATATTAGTCTAGTATATATAACAATTTCGAAATTTAACATAAACATTTAAAAATATTGTAATTAATATGAAAATTCATCATTACTATTTATTATTTTTTGAAATGTTAATATTTCTAAAAAGATATTCAAAGTAAAACTAAGTTATTATATAAACTAAAATATGTATTAACACTTGACAAGTTACTTAAAATTTTAACTTTTATTGTAAAATAGAAAATCAAAATCCAAATAGTAAGTTGAGGCTATAAACTATTGAGAACGTCCACATAAAATTTAAAACAATCAATGATATTGTTACGTATCATTATTTTTAAAAATACTAAAATTAAAAAACTGTATATTTAATAATAAAATACAAATCAATTCGAATAAGGAAAACTAACAAAAGGAAAAAAATATACATATATTAATCCAGTATTTATAACAATTTCGAAATTTAACATAAACAATTAAGAATATTATAATTAATATGACAATTAATCATTATTATTTATTATTTTCCGAGATTTTAATATTTCAAAACAAAACTCAAAGTAAAAAGGAATTATTATACAAACTAAAATATGTATTAACATTTGACAAATTACTTAAAAATTTAACTTTTACTGTAAAATAGAAAATCAAAATTCAAATAGTAAGTTGAGGCTATAAGCCATTGAAAACGTCCACATAGGATTTAAAACAATCATTGATATTACTACACATCATTATTTTACATAATGATTTTTTAAAAATATTAAAAAATTTAAAAACTTTATATTTAATAATAAAATATAAATCAATTCGAATAAGGAATACTAACAAAAGTAAAAATATACATATATTAATCCAGTATATATAACAATTTCGAAATTTAGCATGAACAATTAAGAATATTATTATTAATATAACAGTTCATCATTATTATTTATTATTTTTAAAAATGTTAATATTTCCAAAAAAAAAGTTAAAATTAAATTATTATATAACTAAAATATGTATTAACATTTGACAAGTTACTTAAAAGTAATTTTTGATTGTAAAAAAAAAGAAAATCAAAATCAAAATAGTAATATTAACAAAAATATTACATTTTCTATTTTGTATAATAAATCCAAATTACATTTTAGGCCAAGACAAAATAGTAAACAATTGTAAAAATATTTAAAGTAACAAAACCCTCTAAAAACACTTACAATGTATAAAACAAAAAAACATTTAATATCATTTAAATTTCATAAATTATTAGTGAGTATAAGTAATTGTTATGGTATAAGCCATTTAGATTGTTTCTATCAGATTTAAAATGATCAATTGAAACATGTAAAATTATTAAAAACACATATTATATAGTAATTGAGGTTATAAGCTCTGAGAGCTTCCACGTAGGATTTAAAATGATCAATCGTATTATGAAAAAATATTATTTAACATAACTATTTTCAAAAATATCAATATTTCAAAAATAAACTGTTTATTTCATAATAAAATAAAAATCAATCCGAACAAGGAAAACTAACAAAAGTAAAAACATTGTACAAGTATATATAATAATTTTGAAACATCTATATTATATAAAAGTTGAGGTAATTAGCCATTAAGAGCATCTACATAAGATTTTAAACCACCAATCTTATTATGACTAACTAGCATTTTAGATAATTATTTTCAAAAATATAAATATTTCAAAAACAATTATTTCATAATAAAATACAGATCAATATCGAAAAAGGAAAACTGACAATATGATTTCAATAGAAATAGCAAATTTAAAACAATCAATTAAAATATGACCATTCATTAATATAAGTCAGTTATATATTTTATATATATAAATTGATGATATAAGTAATTAAGGGTGTTCACATAAGATTGAAAACATTCAATTAAAATATGAAAATTCTTTATTATATTTTTTAAAAAATGTAAATATTTCCAACAGAATAGAAACAAAACTATTATATTATATCTAATTAAAATAATACAAAATATTAAAATTTTACAAGTTAGTTAAAAATACTAACTTTTATAATAAAATATTTTTTTTAATATTAACAAAAGTATTACGTTAGCAAGTGTATAATAAATATAATGTAATTTTACGCCAAAATAAAATGATAATTTAATTTAAAAATGGTTACATTAATAAAAGTATTAA
>OVBX01002642.1:0-11296 GCA_900406325.1 Erucastrum elatum | reverse complement strand
AAAAAAATAGATAATGTGTAAAGGGTATTTATGATAATCTATATCATATTATAATAGTATGTACTCCAATACATAGACATGATGCCGATTTTATATTGGTATTCATTTTTAATATTTTATTGTAATAATTTACCTACTTTATGATGTCTATTTTTTATCATGCTTGATGGGTCAAAAAAAAAACTTCTTACAACTACAACAAAGAAAAATTCCAGTTTTAAGTAAATGTATGTAATTATTACTTTTAATTCATACGTGATTAGTTAAAAGGATGTACGTTTTTGATAATTGAAAACTTTGTTAATAGGGATATAATATGAGATATTGCAAGACGGTCTAAAAGCTTAAGACTTAATAATACCATATTAAAAATACTATAAAAATAATTATTATAGGTGATGCAAAATTTAAAGACAGAGAAAAACTATGTTACATTTAAATAGTGTTGGATATATATTCGTCTACATAAGGTACAGACACTTACATAGTAAAATTATATAAAAATATAAGTAAAAAATAATAGAAATTTAAGTAATAATTATTTAAATATAAGTAAAGTATTATTTTTTTAAATGTGAGATTTTTATTAACAATTTACTTTAGTAAATTATTAATGATTATAGTAAAAATGTTGGTGATAATATTAACAAATTTTGCTAAACATATAAATTAACAAGTTTTTACAGTGGCTCATCTCTTACTGGCCACCGATGTAGGACATAAAGCGCATGATACGACACTACTCCTTGACCTTTCTGAATCCAACAGCTTCGCATGTGATCCAAGGAACTGTGGCTAACATTCAGCCATCTCCCAAGATTGCGAGGTTTAGCTCCCAAGGACATAATTCAATAGCGCCCAATATTCTCAAACCTAACTTGATTGCTCTGAGAGTCAATATCCTAGCCGCATGGACCGGGGCTCTTAGTCTAACCAAACTAGCTTTTGATACTCGACGCATGGAATTCAACATCCTCTCAGGAACGTCCATTTCTTGCCCTCATGTTAGCAATTTAGCGGCTATGTTCAAGCCGGTTCATCCAGAGTGGTCTCCAGCGGCGATTCGATCAGCACTCATGACAACGGCGTACAAAACAACAAGAGTTCGAGACCTCCTTTTGAATGGTTTCATTTTATCACTAATAGTGCACCATTAAATTAATATTCTGGTTTTGTCCCTGCATAGACTTGCTCTGTGCGATGAACTACACATCGTCACAGATCAGAATCGTGTGGAGATGCAACTACATTTGCGATCCAAGCAAAAGGTCCTATGTAGCATATCTTAACTATTCGTCTTCGCCGTAGCAGTCAACGGATCCGTCATAAGGTGCGACATTTTAAGTAAAAATAAAGTAGTATTTAAAATATAAGTAAAATTATATAAAAATATAAGTAAAAACGAATAAAAATTCAAGTAAAAATTGTTTAAGTATAAGTAAAGTATTATTTATTAAGATGCGAGATTTTTATTAACAATCTAAATCAGAAAATTACAATGATTATAGTAAAAATGTTGGTGATAAAATTAACAATTATTGCTAAACATTTAAATTAATAAAATTATCTTTTATAATTATTGTTAGAGTTAAATTAGTTTAAAAGTTTTGTGTGATTTTGTTCCTTCAATGTTGAGGGTTTGCACCCGACTGATGTGGCAACCATTCTTGATCAACAGGTGTGTTATAACTGCTAACTATCTGTCTCATCACGTACTGGTTTCCTCTATTTCAGTGAATATTTATTCTCTGGATAAGTAGTACCTAGAAGGATATCAGATATCAAATGGCATATGGCATACCTCCTTGATGCCTACATTGCTTTCTCATCAGAGTATCCATGATAACTAAAATCAAATAATGTATGTTGTCGCATGGAGTTGCGATAAGGTCAGGACACCATTGCGCACAGCCACTCCACCGGTTATCTTGGAGTGAATGCAAGTGCCCGCGCCAGCCTCTTCATTTACAATACAAAGGAGNAGAGGATGTTGACTCCTTCATAGTTGCGTTTGCAGACACTAAGATTCTTCAACTCTTTCAAATAATGCTGGTTGTACGGTATATTATTATTACTTCAATGGCTATGTAAATGTGTTATCATATAATAAAGGCGAGAGAATGTTGTTTCTTCAGGTCNGGAGGATGTTGACTCCTTCAACTCTTTCAAATAATGCTGGTTGTACGGTGTATTATTACGTCAATGGCTATGTAAATGTGTTATCATATAATAAAGGCGAGAGAATGTTGTTTCTTCAGGTCCCAAAGGCCATTACGTTTGTATGTAACACCGAATAAGCTTCTTATTATAAAAATCCAAATGAGACCATTTAGTTTGTTTCGATTCATCTACTCAGCGTTCTCCATTGAGCTTGTTGAATTATTGAGACATGGAAAGCAAACATGTTTAAAGAAAGGTTCGAAACAGAGTCTGAAACANCCATTTAGTTTGTTTCGATTCATCTACTCAGCGTTCTCCATTTGAGCTTGTTGAATTATTGAGACATGGAAAGCAAACATGTTTAAAGAAAGGTTCGAAACAGAGTCTGAAACACAATCTTGGCCGAGAAAGTAGAACGCGTCTCTCTGTTTATTTTTTGGGGGATTCAGGACCTTCCTTGAGACTTGCGTTCCCACCATTCCATGAACTTAACTTGAGCCGCCATTGTGTCCAGCTTATAGAGTTGCATTGCGTGGTTTGCGACTTCTTGCCCGAAGGTCCAACCAAAAAGACCTCCTCCTAAGAAGGAAAGTGCAGTACCTGTAGCACCAAGCAGCAGTTATACAGGTGTCGAACACAAAAGTTTTAAAGTATGTGGCAACGTAACACTTCCCAAGCTTTTTATCAATATGGGACATAAAGTATTAACTTGATTACTCTTGAAGGTATTCATTTCATGAAAAGATTAAAAGGTTATTCACATAGACAAAACGTGTTTAATTACCATGTGGACTCCTGGAGTATTTCCAAGCAAAAGCAGCAGTGGACACAGCTCCAAGTGCTGCTCCAGTAGCACCAAAAGCCGCAGCTTCCCTAGCAGTTTTCAGCTGGAAGATGGGAACAAAAACAATGTAAAATCAAGCTTCATCATGAGTAAGAAAAACCAAAAACACACGTGCGTATAGGGGCTAAAACTGAGCAAGACGTGAAAGATGGAACAAAGGGATATTCCTCAAACATTCCCTCAGTGTTTGATCACATTCTGTTACAGTGGTGCCTGATACAATATTAACTTCTTGCTTCTTTCATCAATTTTCTTCTTATTTAACTCAACTAAAATGATAATCCATTCCTGCCTAATAGAAAAACCTATGAGGATTCACTGAGGCTCCTTTCTATTCTAATCCTATAGATCAAAATGCAATCCTTATTCATCAACATGAACACTATTTTACATAATCAAATAATTTTTAGCAATCAGTCAGAATCACAATGAGTGAATCGAGTACCACGCGAGGAGTTAACAACAAATCAATCAATCAAATATTCCCATGGATACTACAACCATATAGAGAGAGAGGGAAATACGGTGGGTCCATAGACGGGATCGGAGGCGATGAACTCGTCGACGTCGGAGGAAGACCAAGAAGGAAGAGGCGTGTCGCGTTTGGTGAACCTCGTGTAATTCTCCAGGAACGATAACCTCTCCGCCCAAAATCCCTTGAATCCATCAACGAACGAGTTCGAATCTCCCATCTTTTCGATTCTTCTTCGCACGCACACTTTCTCTCTTTCTCAGATCGAAATCCTCAGAAAACGAATTTTGTTTTTTTTTTTCTGATTGATTCAATCGGAAGCGAGTAAGCACTCCTCTACGCCGCTCAGATTATCAGTTTCGGTAGTCTAACCATTCAAATTTCGCCACGTGTTAAGTAAATTACATTTAGTGTTAATGAGGTTTATTTATTTCTAAAAACTAAAATTTCAAATATCTTTTTTTCTAAAATAGGGTTACATATTGAAATTATCTTGTAATTTCAAGTAACTTTTTCTGAAAGCATAGGCATTCAGAGTAAGATTTCAAAACTTCAAATATTTTAACTTCTTTGGGGTATTTTGAGTCAATGGTCTATTTTTCTATTCCAAAAATTTCTTGTTTGAACTGGTTATAACTCAGTGACAAAAAAAAAATTACACTGGTTATAACAGAAATATCTGAATTTCTATTAAATATTCAAAATATCATATCAACATTTTTTTTAGATTTTTTATCCGAATTTATTTTTTCTATCCAACACTTTCCAGCTCAAATTAACCAAGTATATAATATATGTCAACAACAAAGGTAAAATATTTAAGTTTAAATATAATATTAATATTAAATTGGATTCGGATATTCAGTTCTAACTCATTACCCATTCAAGTTTCTTTCAAATACTGAATTGAGTACGTTTGGATTCAAATCCGGATATTGAGCTAATCCTACTATCTAGTCCTTCGCATCATCATAAATTCCTCATCAAATGGCATTGGCGGTCATGAGCAAAGTCGGGAAGAGAGTGAATATGATCTTTGTATGTATAACATTTATAATAGAACCATACTTTCAATATCGTTGTCTACTTTTGAACGTAATTTTCAATTATTTGTGTTCTTAAACTAGTCACTTTAATTATAGTTTATGTTAACAAACATACATATGATTTGAAATTTTATCCCTGTATAATTAGGGTTTTCTCACTAAGCATGCAAAGGAAAAAAATATAATTAGATTAATTGATTCGTAGACAAGACTAATCGAAAAAAAGAGAAGGAAACAAAAACCCTAATAAAAATGAAATGGAGGTTGAAAAGAAAAACATAATAATGATTGAAGAAAAAATGCAGTGACAAAGAATGAAGAAAAAGAAAACATTAAAGTGTGTGGACAAGACCCGTCAGAGGCACAAACAGCCAAAGACATCCAAAGACCCCAACTAACATGATTTGACGTTTCAGATTCTGTTTTTCTTTTGGATCATTCATTTTTTAAAATAAACTATTTCCTTGTCCATTTATATACTTTATTATACACAAGTTCTTATGTATTTTAGTTTTCTTTCATAAATGAGTGTGCATGGACGAGTCGATGGAAGGTGTACGTAAGTGTCTATAACACTGTTGGCTGTTGCAAACACTGGACAACGTGGCCCTACATCTCTAACCTTCGTCGAGAGAGAGAGAGAGAGAGAGAGAGAGANNNGAGAGAGAGAGAGAGAGAGAGAGAGAGATGGCCCTCACTAAACATAGCCACAAGCACAGTTCGGGTCCATTTTTTGGACTAAAGAGATGAAGTTATAATTAAAACGTATACTTGAAATTTGAATAGCAAGTTGATGTCGACGTGGAAACTATAGTGATTGCAATTTGGTCGCTGCTGTGATATGAGTCAATTTTTTCCAAAGTGGCGCATTCTTTTAGCAAAAGTTGACAACGATACAACTACACAAAATATTAAAAATAAATGAGTACAAGGTATTGTTAATGGTTATAGTGGAATTTCAGTAGCAATTAAAAGACTTCAAACCCATTACATGAATTACACATGAATTAACATGAATTACACATGATGACTACACATGATGACGACACGAGTATTGATTTCTCATCAAATTTTTTTTTCATTTTAAGCTGTTAAAAATAACCAATTGAGCTATTCCTTGGGAGACTTTGCTTTTCGTAAAGAATGTTTCATTGGAATGAGTGATTTCAGAATTATCTCAGCACCATAAAAGTCACCATATCATATCCCAAGATGGAATTTATCTTTTCGTGCCCACTCTATGTATATACATGGGCGTGTATATATATATATATATATATATTCAGTATACACAAACAAACATGTAAAGTCCAGACTCTATTTTTTTTCAAATTCTATACATTAATTAACATTGATATAGATTTCTAAATCCACGCACCTTTGTTCTTTAAGCTAGATCTTGTACGTTAGTAGTATTTGCAGCTGCTTTATATAAACAACTACTTTTTTTTTTTCAAAATTCGTGACCAAGCAAAGAGCTACACCTTTTCAGAAGGAAATATGAAATTTAAATTACAACTTTCGTAATGGAGATTCTTCATAAATACCAACTAGGTTCAAATGTAAAAACCATATATGGGTTCACTTATTAGGAGAATATAAGCTTGAGACGAAGTTATAGATGGAGCCCACGCAAGAAAAAAGAAAGGGACATACATACACGTATATATATGTGTGTGTGTGTAAGGTTCTTATGATCTTCTTCTTCCTTGCCTTCTCTTCCATCATCAGCATACACATACATATATATATATAATAGCCATTATCAATGTATATGTAAAGGCTTTAGTAGTATCCATTAGACTTTTGTCCTGCAACTGTCTGGTCTAATTGCTTGCCCTTCTTGTTGCCATCCAGCTTTAATCCAAAGTGAATGTGAGGAAAATGTGCCCACTACACACCCACACAAGCAAAACTTAAATTTTAAAATATACAGTAATAAACATTCCACCAATTGCGCATTCCACTATCTTTTTGGTATATACACACACATATATCTTTTAAATCATTCTATCACACATCAGAGAAATAAATCAAACCCTAGTATTTACTATTTTTATAAGTTTATAGAAGATTTGTAGGTTGTTTAAGTTAGCTATGTAAAAGATATTTTTTTAAAGTGTAAATAATTACCTTATAGAAAGCTTTTCATTAGAAATAAATAATTGTTTTCTATCTTCATTACGGTTAATTTTTACTAGATAAAATTTTGTAACCTCTCGGATGCTATTAGTTCAAATATCTGTGAAATAATGATAAAGTAGGAAGCTTACGTTTTTAGCAGCTGTACTAAACGCCTCCCGGTGGCTGATCTCTGGATTGCCAGCCTTGATCCTTTCGATTTCCTCTCTATTTAATTATAACATTAGGGGGAGTTACTACAATTATAGCCAAAGGAGATGAGAAATTTCAATTAAAAAGAAACTTACTTGATGAACCTGTTGTAGGCCGAAGGAACGCGTTGTCTTTTCTCCGGCGCTGCCATGAAAATAAAATTATTGACTCAGTGCATATATATTAGTCACAAACTACAGATACTTGTGTTTCAAATACGAGAGTAAACAGAAACTAACGACGAATAGGAGGCATCCTAGGAGCCTCGCGATCGACATTTTCTGTCAATGTGGTTGAAAAATGGTTTGAGCTCCTAGAAGATGATCCATATTCTTTCCTTGTCACCGAAGAGGTTACGTGTTGCTTATGCTGCTTCATGATTGCAAAGACTATATCAGCAAGAATTCGACATGGTAACAAAACTGTTGAAGTCCTATTATGATTAATTGATTATTATATGATACCTGAGGGTCTTGATGAATTGGAGTAGGGGAGGTTTGATGAAGTGAAACTCCAATGTTGAGAGATAGCAAATTGGTACAATGGCCACATCTCACCGTCACGAGTGTGAACAAACTTGCGTATGGTACACTTACCTGATCATGGATAAGTATTTGGTAAGACAACTTAAATCATATACATATACATATACTGACAGGTTATTTGTCTTGTTTACCACAATTCTATTATTCGATTGGATGGTCACTCCAGTCTCTAATGTAATAGAACTTAACTATATGAGATGTTGAGCTAGTACATATGTTAACTATTTCATTCTTTAGAACTGTGCATTTTTGTTACTTATAGAACAGTGTCTTGATTTGACAAAATACATATCCGACTAATATTTTCCAGGAAAAAAAACAAATAATAGGTTCTTTTGTTGACTTACAAATAGATTAGTCAGAGAAAAGTCACAGTAGATCAACTGAAGGTAAATATCTAGCTTTTTCATAATTATATTTATATATTGTTTGTAGTTTCACTAATTATTCATATTCTTATAAGGAATACTTGCATGGTATAGTGTATTTAAATTGAAAAAGACGTACATAATTTTTTTTAAACAATTATACATTTTTCGTGTTTATATAGAAGAAAATCATATAATAAATATTACTATAACTTTATACATAATAAAATAAATATATTTTATAGATCTATTATCAAGTGTAATGTTTTTTTCGCATGATCCAACAAATTCAAATTGTTATGCATCGACCTTCATTTTATTAATAACTGGAAAAACAATGTGTAAAAGAGTAGTTTATGATCTATATCTATATAAATGATGTGTAAAATAATAGTTTATGAATCTATATCTATATAAATGAGAGTGCTGTATTTTTTTGTGTGGTGGGTTCTGAGGACTCATATATATGTCTGACACAAAATCCTCAAGGCAACATGATAAAAGATAGTAAAGAGATGAAGAATGGTTGATGAAGCTTGTAAGGAGAAGACAGCCATGTTAGAAAATGACGTGACCTTAACCACAACCCATAAAGTCCTTAACTCAATATGTGATGGTACCACTAATATTATAATCTTCTTTTATTTTTGTGTATGTATCCAATCCGGAGTGGTCAAGATCGGCCATGATTTAACAGTTTGCAGCTTTTTTATAGATCAAGAAATTGTTGCTTGAACTGGGTAGAACAAATCCTTTGTACTTTCCACTACAATACCAGCCCTATTTTGTGCAAGGCGACCTTCATCATTTAAAAAAAATTAACGTGACCGTTTTTGTCCCTAATGAGACTCATGTTACATCTCCAATATAACGTTTATATATAATCAACCTAGAAGAGTTTCTCGTGATTACTGTTTTTCTTTTAACCATATGCAGTTCACACACTGCCAAATTTATATACAAGTTATGACATTTGGGATAACACTAGTAAACTACGTACCTGACTACATGTTCTAGTCAGTTTTTCGTGATAGTTTATATATCATAGATTAATATGATATTTGTATGCATAGATAGATGTGTGGATATTCTAAGTCACATAAAACCGTTAAATAGTAAACAATTGGAGTATCAAGCCTGTCTATAAAGCAAAAAAAAATGATTTAAATAGAAATTAAATTATATAGATATGACAATAAAATTAGCCTCACTTCACTGTAGAAAAAGGAAACTTTGTGGAACCAAAAATATGTTTTTTTTAGAATTATCAACTGATGATGTGATGTAAAAATTTACATGGACCACGCTTTCTAAATCAAAGATCTATGACTGATATGATATATATATATATATGCATACCTGAGTCACATACTACAGTTATATATATGTCAAAAGGATAATATGAAAGTCAGACTATAAACTATAGAGCTTGAAAACTTAGTGAAAGTTTTCAATCCTGTATCACGTGGATGCAGGCATCAGCGCCCTATCTATCAACTCCTTTTACAGGTATTAATGATGATTGGAACTTAGAATTACAATTAAAGAAAATGAAGGATTTACTGAAACAACAAAGAGAACTATCTCTGAAAAGGACAAAAAACCTTCAAAATTGTGAAATTAGGGAGAGAAGATGCTATTGTTGTAGACTATAAACCTACACAGAGAGCCCTAAATCTGACCAGGATCTGTTTCCCTTGAGGTTACTTTGTTTAAACACTAAAACTATGGTTCAGTTACCAAACTTCCTTTGCTTCTTTGGGCATATATCTCATCACCCGTTAGAAAGAGTCATCTCCACACAAAAAGGAAAAATNTTTAAACACTAAAACTATGGTTCAGTTACCAAACTTCCTTTGCTTCTTTGGGCATATATCTCCTCACCCGTTAGAAAGAGTCATCTCCACACAAAAAGGAAAAATAAAAAATTTAGGGTTTCTTATATTTTCTCAAATTAAGAAACTCCCCCTATATATCTGATGAAGAACCAGAGGGAAAAGGTAGTTTGCTTCATGACCTAGATTCGAAACTCATCATAGAACATTTACAACAATTAATTAATCGATTTAAAAATAATATCTTAGCTTGTTTTAGAAAAATGAGATCTAGCTCTGGGTTAATACCAAACACTTTCTTCTGAGAAAGATCATTTCCATTTCTAATGTAAGAAAATAGAGAAATAGATGGATTACCGCTAAAATCGTGGCGCAGAAGTTGCAGTGGACATAGCAAACACGGTCAGATGATAAGTCCATAGACATTATGATCTGTGGCTTCTCTTCAGTGATATCTCTCTTCTTGTTTGGGTTATATGGAACTTTTAGCCATGCCAATGAGATCAAAGAAGGAACTATATATGATCTTGGAAGAATATATTAAGATAAAAGGCAAGCTAAGAAGAGAAGAAGATGGATAGAGAGAGAGAGAAAGATGTGTGGAGGAAGGATACAAAAAATCTGAAAAGACTAATGGGGTTTGTTTGGGGAGGGAGAGGGACAAGTGGGGACTCTACTACAATGTTCTTTACTTACTATACTTTTTTATATAGATTGGAACTGTGCCGCGTATTCGCAACACGGATCGAATAATACAATATTAATTAAAACCCTTGTTTTTATTATTATATATGCATATAACACTTATTTGATCAATGGTTGTAGTTTATGAAAGATATGAAAGGCAAAGAGATGTACATATCCTAGAAATAATAGTTAGGCTTTTCTTGACTGATTGATGTAAACATTCTCCAAATGAAAGTGTCTGCAAGTATATGACATCATGAGAGTCACATAGTTAATGAAATATATGCAAGTCAATGATATACATATATTTGGATCGATTAAAACTTTTTTGACGTTTTTATGTCATTCACCAAATGAAGGTGGCCTAAAAGTATATGACATCATAAAAATGACTACATGATATTTACTATAGCGATCAATTATACACAATCTCTCCAATATTAATTTTACAAAATTTCACAGACACTTATCATCTATAGAAATACGTATAATACAATATGGATTTATTTTACAAGATTTCATCTTTTCTAGATTTTATTTAGAAAAAGTTTGTCAAACAAAATATTATAATCTCATGTAAAAAATATTGATAATTTTTTTTATAATTCTATTGTTTTAATAAATGGAAGATGGTAAAAGAAAAATCAAGTGTTTTCTGACAAATCTGGAGAGACAGGGAAACAAATTATCGTGAGGATACTGTACATAACCACGAGTTCGAAATACATTTAAGATACATATACATAATGAGAAGCAGGAAACGGCCCAATACATCTCAATTTGGGCCACAAAGTGAACAGATCAGTCAACAGCATCTGTGCCGAAAATGAATCCACCAAGGCCCAATAAGGAGAGAACTAGGTAGCTTGATAAGATTAAGAACCATAAATGGCGCGACGGAGAGGTTAATGCATGATATGAAACATAGCATTTACACGAACTGAGACCATTGACCATTGTTGCGTGATTTTTTGGCACGGTTCCTACGCAGAAGAAACGACTTTG
>OVBX01002641.1:0-19438 GCA_900406325.1 Erucastrum elatum | reverse complement strand
ATTCTAATATTGACCATTGGAGTAGGTCGATCTTCCAGATCTCCTAATACCCTCCCTCAATAAGTGTCATCTCAAATGTATATTTCTGTATTTCTTTTAAAATAAAAATCTTTATTAGAGGTGGATTAATTCCAATATATAACTTTGTAATAGAGTTTTTCTATTTTAAAAGAAATATAAAAGAATGCTACTTCTTATATTTATATTTGAAGGTGAAAATAAAATATTTCTATATTTTTTTTTTATAAATAGAAGAATTCTATTATAGAAATATGCACTGAAGAAAATTCACTTTTAAATTTGAGATTCTATATTTTACGGAAAAACCTAAAGATATAAAATAAAGGGAAATGATCTTAGTAATGTATTTTGTGCTAGGAAGTAAACCGATTAAACGATTTACAAGAAATGTAAAGAAAATGGAAAAGAGAAATAACACTTGAAACAATGTGGAGAAGGAGCAAACGTGTGAAATTTTGATTTGCCAAATAGAGAAAGATGACAAAAAGTTGAATTATATTATCTTCTAAAAGACCACTTATTAGTATTGTTGACGCTTTCGATCTTCTAGTGCTCTCCATCGCATGCTCCGCCTTTTATTAGATTATCAATAGATTTTTTTTCCTGAGATTATTTGAACTCGTTCCTTTACGAAACTTACTTAAACTCATTGCATATATGTTTTTCAAAGAACACGTTTTTAAATGATTTTTTAAAGACAACGTTATATAAAAACTGAAGTTTCTGACTATAAAAACGAGTTTAAGTAAAAATGATTTTTTAAAGTAACGTTATATAGAAACTGAAACTGAAGTCTATAAATATGAAGATTTTTTCTTCAAGACAGTCCAGTACTTTTTTTTTGTAACACATCAAGACCCAGTACAATTTCATCTTACCAATGATTTTGTAAATACATTTACTTTTGTAAAATATGTACTATGGCTTCGAATGGTGACCGTGGATTGAATGGTGTGACACAAACGGTTTAACTGCGTTGCTGTTTTCGCAGTTATACAAATATATAAATATATGGTATATGTAAAGATTTTTATTACTGTTAACTGCAGTGCAAAACGATTTGTAACATCCGAAGTCTGTGTTTTTTATTCTAGCAAGTTTTAACTTATCTTGATTTTAAACATATTTTAGCTTTAAGAGCACAATCATTGGTGAAACTGTCAAAAGACAGTTCACCAATAAAAAATAGAAATAATAGAGTTATATCTTATTTCAGAAATTTTTAAACAATTGTGAATTTTCTAATAATCTATATTTTAGAGACTAAAATCTGTTGATACTACAAGCATAAATAAGCACGCATGTTTATTCTTTCAACATGGTCAGATTAGTATTAGACCATTCAAACGATCTATGAATTCAGATTTTAGGAGATATTAAACAAGTTCATGTAATTGTAAACTGTTTGTACCACTCGGTGTAGTTTTAGTAGGTTAGCAATAAAAATCTAATCAGTTATATAACGCTCTATTTACGAGTTCGTGTAAGTTTGGTTAATAGTTTAGCATACAACGTTTGGATTTATGTGCATTGACAAGAATTGTACATATAAAAAAATTAAAACGAATTAATTTTCTATGAAGCACATTTTCATTATTCTTATGCAAACCCTTTCTCGGACCTTATGGTCGAAACATTTGTTTATTGTCCATGATCGTATATATTTATATTCAAGATTTTGATTATGCGGAAAGGTTTGATATTATATAGATGTAGGGAAACCTAAAACTAAAATAATGAAAAATAATAGATTATAAATAAAATGCATCGAATGTGATCAAATTAACTTGATTTCAGCCATGAGATTCTCTTTATTAGTGGCTTATGAACTTCGCTGCATAGCTTTTCCGCATTCTCATCTAAAAGCCGACATGACATTCTTCCAGTCGAAGAAGTGTGATGCCATGTGATTTAGCCTTTCACCAAATAAAATATTTCATCCATTTCTTTATATCATATGTATATACTACCCCACCTTAGGCTAATTGTTTAGTTTAAAAAAATTTATATATTACATAGAAAATTTCAATAATGCAATATACTATATCAATCACTTTATCATTTTATTCGTATATAAATATATATCGAATTTAGAAGAATAATGTTGTTGTTGATGTATAGTATTAACATATACTAGATGATATCAGGTGATAGGGAACAAGTCTTATCTGATATGCTGGTTACATCAACTTTTCCTATACGTATAATTATTTGACATTGAGTTTACAACAACGGCTTATGACCTGACAACATTTACTTGCAAAGATGATAAAGACTACAAATATGAATCACATATATGAAAAAGAAGATAATTGCAATTACTTTCCAAAAAATAACTTTACAGGTTGGGGAATTAAAGAGTGTAACAAAGATTTGGGATAAAACTTGCCACATCTAGTGCAATTTTCTTTATTAACAAACAAATTAAAGTTGTCTAACAAACAAACAACGAAAAGGAACCTCATCGCTTAAAGCTTTACAATACGGCCGCCTCCTAGTAAAAACATTATTGAGATAATGAGTTAAATGTGC
This sequence comes from Erucastrum elatum, assembly GCA_900406325.1. Taxonomy (NCBI): domain Eukaryota; kingdom Viridiplantae; phylum Streptophyta; class Magnoliopsida; order Brassicales; family Brassicaceae; genus Erucastrum; species Erucastrum elatum. The sequence continues at coordinate 16,885 of OVBX01002641.1, read as the reverse complement.
ATAGAAATCACGTGGATTTTTTTAGTCGAAGCCACTAACAAATCTAACGTCGAGGTCTCTTTTTCTTTACTGTTTGAAAACGATCTTTGATTCTTTTCCACTTTTTGAGTGATGATGATCAGTAAGCAAATCTTTAGTATACCCCATCGTTGGATTCTCAAGATCCACACTTTGTGAGGATTTTTAAACTCATGTTTTGGTACTGATGTTGATGTTCTGAGCAGCACGGTCCACCATCTAAAGATGAACCAAACCTCGACGCAAACCAGACCAAATCGATTTGAGATACAGATGGTTCTCTGTTGATCCCGGTTTGGAATTGGTAAATGAGCTCATAGCATGATTTCAATTTAAGCATTGCAAACTAAAGACATTTTATTCCTTCGGATCAACATGTTTACTGATTCAGTTTGGCATATTACTCGGCTCAGGATCGATCCCTCTTCTGGGGAGTGTTTATGTCCAAACATAAAGTCAGTAGTAGATACGAGTCTGATAGAACACGATGTATCGAAACTCCTCTGATATGAAAGAGTTACAATCTCAAGATCTCAAAGAGACCTTGAGCCTTCAAATGCAGAGAACAAACTCTCTGATTTGCCTAAGGATCCAAAGATCACTTTCCTAGAAACTGGCCAAAGAACAAATGAGGAAGACGACTCAGTTATATACTGTAACAACCAATCCATCTGAGTTGTTGACTCTAACTGCTAGTCCACGTCATTTAATGCCAGGTCAGCTTCCTATTGCTTCCTACTCCAGCTCATCACTCAATATTGGGCACTTATCAGAGTCATATAATCCAACATAGGAAAAGTCACATTTGGCTATTAATCTCTGCATAATAATGAAGATGATGATTTGGAAGATCTGTGAATTACATTAATGACTCAAGATTCAGGGATTCCTCTTCACAGATCACAGTTAACCACACAGACAAAATATTATTCCTACGCTAAAACACATTCTTACGAGCTCAAAACTCAAAACCTTGACAAGAACTTGAAGCAGAGGAAGTGTATATGAGTGAAACACTAAAATAAAGCCCAAGCCTCAACTTGGCTGGCTACTGCAACTAGAACTCAGAGTAACAAATATCAGATCAGATATTAGTAACTTCGCTTAATTTAGGCTTCATACTCCATATAACTGCTTCCAATTTCAAAGGCCGTATCCAGTTTGATCTTAACTAAAAGTTCAGGTTAAGATAAAATCTGAAACTTTACACAAAAGTTCATGCATTTAAGCTTCAAAGCAATGAAACTAGTCAGCACACAACCCAGAGAGCATTACACCGCCAAAGCTAAACACGTGCATTACAAACAGAGCACGAATACGAAAGAATGTGTATTGGAGTTCACAGGGAGCTCCTCTAGCATGAATGTTCAAAGGTATCACCTAATTTTGTTGACCTTTTCACCAAGGTCAGCCAAAATATACCTGCCACGTAGGGGGGTGGGCACTTTACGAAGTGGCACCCGATTTACGGAGTGGCACCCGAACCCGATTCAGAATATCCGAACAGAAATCCAAACCGAAGTAGCAAAATACCCGAACGGATAATATTCAAACCCGAATGGATATCCGAAGATAATCGAACATATGTTTATTTAACCTTATATTTCTAGTTTTTTTTTTTGTCATAGAGAAATGTATATTGTTCCCAAGCAAAGCTTGACATGAAAAAATAAATAAAGGAGAACCAATAGGCCTCAAACAAATCCCAAAACAGGTGGGATAGATAAAACTAAAAACCGTTCCAAACCAAGAGAGATTTCACGTGAAGAAATGGTTCACCAGAACACATTAACGTAAAGCTGCCTCAGTGGATAGTAGTGAATTCAACCAGCTGGGACCATCGCTAGCTACATACGAGTGATGACGGTTGTCTCTTGTGACCTTATATTTCTAGTTTACTGCTATGATTTTATTCAATTTTTTTTATTAACATTATACATAGTTTAAGATCATATAATACACATATAAGTATGAATTACTACTCATTTTGAAAAATACATTAGCAAAAATTGTATTCAAAATTCTAAAACGATAATCAGATTAATGTCTTTTTATTTTTAAAATTTATCTTCAAATCTATTAATTATTTAATTTATTGAAGACTAAAAAAAAAAAAATTAGAGACGTATTTTTAAATACAAGAAACTTGAGCAATGAAATTTGATATTTTTTTAAAAATCTAAATATCTGAAACCCGATCTGAAATAACCGAACCCGAACCAAAAATATCCGAATCCGACCCGAAATATAGAAATACCCGAATGAGTATTATATCCCTATACTGAAATACCCGTAAATCCGAAATACTCGATCCGAACAGGACCACGTCCACCCCTACCCGTGCCACGTGTTCTGAAATATTACTAAGCGTATTGGGCCTTAATATGGGCTTAGATCTCGAAATACATACGAACGAGCTCACACATACGAAATTTGTATTTAGAAGAAAGGGAGGCACACCACCTGATCTCAACGCTAAGCTCGTGTCACCAAACTCACCTGTCTCTAACCTTTAGGTAGGTTCATCGCAGCAGCATTTGGATACTTCATTACAGCTCTAACTTACTAATCTTGAAAGCTTTACCGGAAGAAAGAAGAAGAAATGTGTGACTGACTTCTGGATGAAAATATAGGGAAGTCTGTGTACAGATTCTAGATTTTGCCTATGCTTCACTAGTCTTTGATTTGTTTTTATAATTGTCTGAGTGGTTAGATAACCATTACAAATAATTATATATTGCTTTGTAAAATCGCCTTATCTTATATTTGTGTGTATAGTTTATACTGTGTTGTTTGTTTTGACTTCCATTGACTTTGGTTCTTTTATAACTTTAACTGCTTCATTTGTCAAAGAATCTTTTATTGCTTATTAAAAAGAAGTTTAACCCATAAAAAACTTCAATAGAAGTAAATGACAAGATGAAGGACTTTCTGCAAGTATTCTTCATTCATCTATTTTTTCTCTTCATATATGTGAAAATAACTAATGTTTTGAGACAAAAAATACTTTGAAAACAAATTATATTTGAAACATATATGATTATTTTATAATCAAAACTATTTATGCTCTTATAATGTTTTAGTTGTTAAAGCTAACGTCGTCATTCAGTGAATAAAATCTAAGAAGTATATGTACATTTTTTGTAAAGATGTGGTAGTCATGAAATTTGATAAGAAATTTTCCAGTATTTATTTTTATACATCTCCAGTCTTTTCAATATATATCTATCTCCAATTCGAAACATCGATTTCAGATTTTTTTTTTTGGGACAACCACCGATTTCTGATTAAATGTTAGAATGTGACATACGTATAGTCAACCGTAAAGGTATTTAAGTTTTTCTCACAAGAAAATAAATTAAATGCAAGTAGGTGACGAGTGGAATTACGCGGACGTTCTAATATTTTATGTCAACTCGATCTCACAGACGCTTAACCCGATCTACACATTATTTCTAGTCGATATAGATATTATATTTGCCAAACAAATATTCCAGTTTATTCTTTAAGAAGAATTAGATCTCGACCCGTATAACCGTACGGATGATAATTTTCATTTTATACAAATAAATATTTGATTTACATGATTAGTGGTATTTAATTTAAATGTTTACTATAATGCTAATATTTTAATATAATGTTTTCAAACACAACAAATTCATAAACAATATGATAGCTTAATTTATTGTTTCAGGTTATTAGTGATATATTTCTTACTAAAACATGAACACTAATGAAAATCTTACATTATGTGGTATTTACGATAAATTTTGTTCAATTTAATAGTACTTTAAACAATTACAAATTAATTAAATATTTAAAAAGTTTGTTTAATTGAAAAACGAAATATAATTTATATTTTAAATAAATACAAAAGTAGTTATATATTTAAAAATGTTTGTTTTAATGAAAATCAAATACATAATTACATTGTAAATAAAAAAATATGAAAAGATTTTGTTTAAGTGTAATTCAGAGAAAATATAGTAATATCTATTTGATTTGTTTAGAATAATTAATATATTTAAAATATGTATATAAAAGTTCATTTAAATAATTTTCTAATGGATATTCCACGTAGGAAAATCACACATAAAAAAATCATGACCTCTATTTTAATATAATAGATAATTCATAGTTTATATATTGTAAACAATCAACTGTCTAGAACTGTCACATATATTTGTTGTTTCTTATTGTATTTGTATTTAGTTATTAAAAATATTTTATGTGCATGAAAAACATATTTAAAAATTATTTTGTATTTAAAACTGGATTTCTTTTTTAGCAATTTTTAAAAAATATTTACCCGCTTTTCAAAACTGGATTTCTTTTTTAGAAATTTTTATATTAATTCCTTTTATATAATATATTATTGTATATACAAAATTTTCACTTCTATTGATATAGTATATTTTAAAAATAAAATTTGTAAATTTATAAATTTAATATAATTTTATCATTTAGTTCAGTATAAAATTTCTTAACTTGATTGATTATGATTATAAAATAAATAAAAATATGATGGAATTTTTATTGATGTTAAGCCGTTCTATCATCATATTATATTTTTAACATAAATATTATATATTTATGAAAACCAAAATTAAAAATATATCAATTTAATACAATTTATCATATTTTTTTCAGTTTAATACTTCTTAACATGATTGATTGTATTTATAAAATAAATAAAATATGATACAATTTTAATTTCTAATTTTATGAAGAATAACTGAATATATATTAATACATAATAATAGTTCAATGCTAATTACGAAATTAGTGAAAGTATTTACATAAACTTTTTTGAAAAGATATTGTTAAAATATTTAGATAAATAATATTATTGGTTATGATTATATAATAGATAAAAATAAGATCGAATATTTATTTTTAATTTTATAAAAAAACTAATATATTATTTTAAAACTAGTTACCAAATTAATGAAGATATTTACATATAATTTTTGAAAATTAAGATCCTGTTAAGATCTTTTTCAAACAGATTTTTCGAAATTACCAAATTAATGAAGATATTTACATATATATATATATATATATATTAAATGAAAATATATCAAAATTATATATATGAGTGACATATTATTAAGCATATTTTTAGTAATAAATGAATGAGTTGCTATTTTTAGTAAAAGTCCATTTTTTTAAATATCACACATGAATGAGAAATCATGACTTATCTTTTAATATAATAGATAGTGTAACTGGTAAAATAATTTGGAATTTGTAGAATTAAAAAATATGGTATGTTAGGAATGAGATACAACAAAAAAATGGAATGTAATTCATTCCATTTATTCATATTCAAATTTGTTATAAAATGACTCTCTTTGTATTTTATCTATTTATTTTTAGAATTGGTGGAATGAGTATTCCATTTAATTCCTTGCAAATGGTGCAAAAAATTATGAAATTAATAGAATAAGTCATCTTACATCATTTCACTCCAAAAATTAACAATTCAGTTGCAGCCAACATCTGGACATGTTTTAAACGTGAGCTTGTTAATAATTAATATTAATCGCAACAAAAAATAAATAAGAAATCAAATGGAAACCCTCTCATTCAATGGTCGTAATGTCTTATTACTATCTTATGCATATTCAAAGCTTTATTTGGAACCGCACGCGTTTGTCAATTCTAAGAACATGATTAACCTTGGATTTTAGCCGAGTTTCTTAATTCATGATTTGATATTTTTACATTTTTCGGGTAAAAGACGGTTTTTATATCTTTTATTTAAGAAGCGATTATTAGTTTTTCTTAGTTAAAATCTAAAAAAAAACTAAGAACAGTCTCTTGGCCGAAACTAAGAATCCAGTTAAAAGACTTTGGTTAGTTGAAAGACTTTGGTTAATCATGGTCTAAATTTCTACCTATAATATTGTCAAGTATCTTTTTCACTATAGAACATTTGTCTCAACACAAACAAAATATTTTACAACGAACCAGATGCTATTGCAGACGAAGGGTGTGAGTTGCAGGACAAGAGAAACGCGGAGAATAAGCCCATACTGTCAAATATCTAAGTTCATTGGTTTTTAGTTATTTATTAGAGATATTCTAGATTTTCAAAAGGATTGACGTTGATTTCTACAAAGAGATGAACCTTTCACCTTTTTTTACTTGTTTCACGATTCTTTCGTTTCTTCAAAATTTTAAATGGACTATAAACAATATGTTCATATCTGTGTGACTATGCAATAAAGTTTAACCGGTGGTGGTGGCCTAGTGGCACTTGATAGAAAATAAAAAGCCAATAAAGTGAATCCGAGTTCAAACCCCACCGGCCATACAGATATGAGTTCTTGCTTTCGGCTCATTTGAATGCCTAGGAAAAGATCTATCCGTGGGCTGTACCTTTACCCGGGGGTTATGATCTGTGTCATTATTAACCCGGATTTAACCCTTTAAGTATCAAAAAAAAGGCTATGCAATAAAGTGTAATGGGTGATATGCATAGTTGGTAAAAATGGAGATCGGAAGATAAAAGGTTTTGACCCTCGTTTTTCATCTTCCTTAACAATTCTATATACATACATACTGTCACATGTGAACACGACTACTAGGACCCTCCATTGTTAGACACGTCTTCTTGTTTGACTTCTTCCCACTGATATTTTCTAGGGTTTTCATAATAACCATGATACACTTCACTATATGTCAAATTAGGTGACAATGATAAGTTCATTTTCCCTTTGGTATTAATATCGATTGTTTTCTTTTCATACGTATATACCCAATATTTTGTGTGTTTCTAAATAAAAAAATAATTTACTAGTATCTTAAATTTGTTTGCTTTCATGAGCACTCGATATCATAAATTTCTGAGTTTTACTCCGATTGCGACGTCATCAAGGTGACGTATATATTATTACTGTGGTCACGTGGTAGATGAGATTTGAGAATGTGCTACAACATTTTTTTCAGAGTTCCAATTTTTCTTGAAACAAAGTCACAGTTATGTGGGAAATCTGATTTTGAGTTTCAGATTAGGCAGATTACATGATAATCTAGTAACAGGATGTCCAGCTACCTCCTAACGATTTATCGGAAGACATTCCAGAACTGAATTAGGTAATATGTTAATCAGTTCATTCTATAGCACTAAATGCATTTTTTCCGATCCGATCAACCAATAAGACGTAAAAATGTGTATGTGTTTTTTTCATAACTAGCTAGTTTAGAGATATGCAATTTTAGAAATTTTATTAACATAAGAGTATTTCCGATTATAGAATGACCCATATTGATTCTAAAAAGAAAATATAGTTCAGAGATATTTATTTCTAGATATTCAAATGAAACAAAAATGTATAGTCTTATATCCGCATAACTACACATATTTGGTATCGTTAAATTGTTTCGAATCTAAATCACTTAGCATCCTAGAATCCACATACAACTAAAACCACCTATGTGTGACTAATTTTAGATATTTTTTCAAAAGCACGATTAGCTTAAGTAGGAATCCATGGAGTGAAAATCAGTCTACAACTACAAAACTACCACTGAAAATTTTTATTTATTTTTTTGTTCAAACTACCACTGAAAATATATGTTGATACTTTTTTATTGTTTTGTTGAAAAATGTTGATACTTTTAGGAAACGATACAGGATTTATAATCATTTATTTAATTTAATTAAAAGTGGTAGTTAGTGCAGTTACGACGGATTAAAATAGATCTATAAGTTTTCATATTATTACTTAGTCGAATGCAAACATAATTTAACATGTTCTTACCCATAGAAAAGGAAAGTAAATAAAAAATGTCGATTTTGTTACCGCTGCGACTGTTCCCCGATCTGCGACCCAGACACTTACCGCTGAACGCTGACATAACTTCCTTCGGTTCATAAAGTCTTTGAACCTGGACTTTTCAATACAGAAATTCATATTTACAAAAGGCTTATCATGCACGCAAAGGAGATAAACGTTTGGCAAAAAAAAAAAGGAGATAAATGAAGTTCCATCAAGCTTAAAAACAGTAAACGTTATTACTGATAGGTAATACGTTTTCCTGTTATGAAAACATGATTTCATTTTTGTACCATTTATAGTATTTACTATTTTTTTTATGTTTTCATGTTCTGGGAAAATGATTTTGCTATATATATATAACTATAACTAGAAAAACAAAACATAATTAATCTATTCAAAGTCTTTCTATACTTAATTTAGGAAAATTTTATTCAGTTCATTTCCACTAATATTTGTGAAGGTTTATATATAACTGTAAAGGTATGAAATGAAAAAAAAACATAACAATTTTTCTTCCTTTTTTGTGCAACGAAACTAACGTCGAAATATTGGTGATGAAAAGATATCAATAGTCTTTTGTCAAAAAAAGATATCAATAGTCAGCCAATCAAGATAAATCAAGACATTCTAAATCAAAATTGATAATATATATTATATTATATTATATTATGTCCTCAAAGAGTTTTGCCTGGTCTTTCCTCTCTGTTTCTAGCCTCCTTCCTCCATCTTTCCATTAAAATCCTCAGGAAAGGGGACACTTGGAGAAAAGTTTATCTCTTATCTTATGTGACCACAGACAGAGCGGTGAACTGAAGCAAAGATAATCCAAAGTTAAGACAGTTTTTTCTGTGTGTCTTGATGGGTAACGTCTGTTCTGGCGGATCTTCCAGTGTTCGACATCAACAGAGCCCTGCGTCCACCAAGCCCCTCCCAGGTTCCTACACACACACATCTCTCTGTTTATGTTTCTGTCAATTCCAAACACCGTGGAGCTAGCTATGTTCTTTTATCTTCTTTCTTTTGAATCTTAAACTTTAAATCTAATAATTAAGATCGTCTTATTGATCCGACAGCGGCAAGACATGTGCAGAGTCCCGTAAACACAAAGCTACCGCCGCCGTTGGTGGCTAAGTCGCCGGCTAGAGGTTTGAAACCTAAGTTTCCTGCGGCGGAAACAGGACGGCAACCAAGATCCGTCGATAACCCACCTCGTGAAAACCCGCAGGAGACGCCGAGACCCATCGATACTCCACCTCGTGAGAAACCGCAGGAGACGCCGAGACACGTGGATACTCCACCGTCAAAGACGGTGGAGAAGTTGGGTATGCGGAAGAAGGCAGTGCCGCCGAGCGGGAAGATAGTGACGCCAAATCTGAAGATGTTTTTACTGGAGAATCTCAGGACGGCGACAAAGAACTTCCGGCCGGAGTCTATAATCGGAGAAGGCGGGTTCGGACAGGTTTTTAAAGGATGGCTTGACGAGAAGACGTTAGCTCCGTCGAAGCCCGGTGTCGGAATACCGGTGGCCGTTAAGAAATCAAACCCTGATAGTGCTCAAGGCTTACATGAATGGCAGGCAAGTGATAACAGTTTCTCTTTCCTTTTTCATTTTCATTTTGCATTGACATCGTTACAAGTTTCTAATTTAGGGAATAATAGATTGGAAATATCATTGGTGGATTTATACTGCAGAAAATTATGGAAGTTTTCATATCGGGATGATACAATTTGTGAAAGGAATAACAAAAATTAGCAGACTGGTTGTTTTAAGTAATGATCGTTTATACTGTTATTACTTGATGTTTTAAAATTAAGCACATATATGACAATATTTAACTTTTTCTGTTCTGAATGAAACATTACTAACTATCAAACTAAACATATTTTAATTAAATACTGTTATTACTTAAATTCAATAAATTTCACATTAGAATAGAAAATACCATCTACTTTTTTTATAATTATATATTGTTTAAAAAACATGGAGTATTAAAGGTGCACAAGTACATGTGTCGATAATTATAACCTTTTGGACATCAGATGAAATAAAAGTAGTCTTAAAACATTCTCTGGAAACATCTTAGCTTACTAACTATATCTTAGTTGCTAGGTTGATCAATCTAAATGATAGTTTTTGAAACATAGTTATGATTTAGTAGACTTATTGCTCGAACAAATCATATGCTATAAATTTGGCAATACTAATTTTGGGGTCTTTCTTTTACAACTAATCAATGGCGTGTTACAAATAATTGTGTGTTTAAATATATTTTAATCATTTAGAATTGAATTTAACTGTAACCCGTCTCACTTATATCACCTAAAAGAGAATAAGTCAATGCAACATTATGCCAAAAAGAAGAAGAAGAGTTCAATGGATTATATCACATTACATTACCGTACTAGTCAATCAAGAAAAAATACGTATATAATAGTCAATGAAATGATATGAACATAAATATTTAATAATATATTTGGATGCTTTCTTCTGTTGATGCGTGGAAATTATTTTCTTCTTTATGTGTATTGTCTCCAGAAAGAAATTCCATCATAGCTACAACATCGAATAAAAAGTGTCATCATTCACGACCTTGTTTATATATTTATATTATAAGTAGATTTTTTTTTAGAACAACAATATTATAAGTAGAATATGTAATATTGACTTGTGACAAAAATAAAACAAGTAATCTTTTTTATCAACAAATAAATAGTAATTTTTGACTTAGTTTTCGACAAGAAATGATGATAGATAGCTTTGACCATTGACTTTTCAAATATGTCTGAGACATGCTGCACTCCTGAATAACTCCAAGTCTCCGAACCTACAAATTCGAATAAATAAATAAAAAAGTTTTATGTATTGTAAAATTGCAGTGTGAAGTGAAATTCTTAGGAAAGTTTCATCATCCAAATCTTGTCAAGCTCTTGGGCTATTGCTGGGAAGAGAATCAATTCCTCTTGGTGTACGAGTATTTGCCCAAAGGAAGCCTTGAAAACCACCTCTTCTCAAGTACGATTTCACTCAACCATCAATCACATTATTTTATACATATCTTTATATCATTTGTGTGTGCATGTTAAATGTTAATGCAGAAGGAGAGGCGTTGACATGGGATACGCGTTTGAAAATAGCCATTGAAGCAGCTGAAGGACTTAACTTTTTGCACAACTCCGAGAAGAGTGTTATCTACAGAGACTTCAAGGCTTCCAATATTCTACTTGATTCCGTACAGTGTTCTTTGTCATCTCTAGCTCCCACACGTTTACAAACACGCATGTGTTTCTTCTAGACTTTTTCTTATTTAATTTTTAGGATAAAAAATTATTGCCGTTTCTTACAGAACTTCCATGCCAAGCTTTCTGACTTCGGTCTAGCCAAACTTGGTCCGATTAATGGATTTTCTCACGTAACCACACGTGTCATGGGAACACAAGGGTATGCAGCTCCCGAGTACATGGCTACAGGTAATAAGAATACGTGCAATTTTGTTTGAAAAACCCGTTTTAACTTCTTTTTAAAAATTAGGGTTGGCAAAAAACAGCATTTCAGTTAAAAAAAACAGAATGTGTAGTTGATGATTTTTTGAATAAGTATATAATTTTGATCTTGGATTACGTTAAATGTTTTCTTTCATGTCATAGGTCATTTATACGTACGGAGTGATGTTTACGGATTTGGAGTTGTCCTCTTAGAGATATTAACCGGTCTAAGAGCACTCGACCCGAACCGGCCACCTATGCAACTGAATCTCGTGGAATGGGCTAAACCTAGTTTGACCCAGAAAAAGAAGATCCAGAAAATGATGGACCCACGGCTCGAGCACAAGTATCCAATTTCCGCGGTGATCAGAACGGCCGCACTGATTTTACGGTGTCTGGAGGAGGACCCGAAGAACAGACCGCCCATGGATGAAGTACTCAAAGAGTTAGAGATCGTGAGGTCTATGAGAGATGAACCTAAAGAAGAGAAGCGTAAACGAAGCAGTGGTGGTCCAGATAATGACCGGATTAATCGAAATGGTTCACCGCACGTCCGTAGAACCGGTCGAACCAGATAGTAACGTGTCTTTTTGCCTTTGGATCAGTCATATTATTATGTACACACTACTATTGTCTATATACAAACCTACGTAAAACCTTCATTTTTTACAGAATATATGTGATATCTTTGTAATCTTGAAAATAGTTACGAAAAACCTATGAACAATGCTTACACAACACACACGTACTATATGTGATATATATATATATCTTTGTCTTAACTTGTCAGGAAAGGCACTGACATATTAGCAAGCTATAATGGCAATATATGATCGAGTCTTGTGCTTTCCTATTTAGCTTCAGATATTTGGCCTCACGTTGAGACGGCTACCTAGTTTGGCTAAGACGTTAATCAGCATATATTAAAGAGAAGGAGATGATAATTTCTCAGTAATTGTCAAATCAGAGATCAATATAAATAGTCATAACGGGAAATACTCCGTTGCAAGATCCTTTTATTTTCTGAGCTAGCTAGATGCTGAGTTCTAATGGCATTGAGTTATATGGGTAAATAAAAGAGTCTTGAATGGAGTGAACTGAGCCTTGAGATCATTCAAAGTAGCAGTCTTGAACTTAGCCTCTTCTATAATGTTATATGCTCGATTGCCCAAAATTTTCGCAGCATTGTTTAATAGATCCCCAAGCTCTTTAGCATTGTCATGTGAGGGAGAATAAACAAAAACAATGTTTAGATAGTTGTTAAACGATGTAAAATAATATGAACAACATACATTATATTACCAACAATTAAATTCACATTGGTGAAACCTTCTTCCTTCAACTTCAGACAGTTGGTGAGAAAACCTTCTAAATCATGGCCTTCCTGTTTAAGCTCATAAGGAATAGAGGGGAAATCCTGACAGAGCAAATCATATTCTTTTCCGAAGGTCAGATATGTCAAAATCAGCCACACCTCTCTCCATCAATGTCGAAATCAGTAGCAGCTCTCAGCTCTCTCTCTATCACTCACTTGTTTACCTTCTGTGGCGTCTTCATGAAACTTGTTGTTTGTCAGCTTGTTAAAACATTTGAATCATACAATGTCGTTTAGTGATATGTGTGAAGCATGGAGGGAGTAAACCAATTTAACGTCATATTTAGAGCTGAGACAAATAATCATTACATGTGGTCATGCATGCATTCAGGAGCGGACCCAAGATTATTTTGGGTATGGGGCACATAACTAAGTTCTGATAACAAATGTTGAGTTTAATTGAGTATTAGATAGTTTAGTACTGTGTTACAAAAAAAAAGATAGTTTAGTACTAATTATCATGAGAAAAAATAATTTAAGGTGAGGCACATGCCACACCCCCTTGGCCTTTAGATCCGCCCCTGCATGCATTAGTTAGCCAACGCAGAAGGTTAAACGATCTGAAAAATTTAAGTACTCCCTCTGTTTTTAAAAGATAGTAGTTCTAGAATTTTCACATATATTAAGAAAATTCATTAATTTTGATTGTAAATGTATTGTTTTTTGCAAATAACAATTTTCAATAACTTTTAGCCAATAGAAATTCAAAAAACACCATTAATATTTTTGAAACTTACAATTTTTCATAAAAGCATACATTGAAAAGGTAAAACTACTATCTTTTTGAAACAAATTTTTTTCCTAGAACAATCATCTTTAAGGAACGGAGGGAGTATATTTTAGTGAAATGGATGCGGGTTGGAAAAAAATAAACTGCGGCAAGAAAAATAAAATTCTTAAATGTGTATATATTATTTACGGATCATACAGGTTATCAATAAATTTTGGCACTATACAACATAAATATGTGGTTCCGGCATAATAAAACCCTTCTTAAGTGCTGCATTGTGTTTCAATCTCTGAAAAATGTGCGTTGAAAATGACTATAAGAGAAGTTAAATGTTTATATAATGAACTTTTGAGATGAAGAGTGAGGATGAACACATAATCGGTTTCTCGAGAAAGGGAGACCTGACCAAAATAATCTCTGCAAACCCCGAAATCTATATCTCTTGTTCGAGTTATATTCAGACCTAGTCAAGCCCCATTTCTTTTTGTTTTAGTAAATATCAGCATCTGTTTTTAGTTTTGGTTTGAAGTCTCTCTTTGACTCACATTTTTATAAATTTAAGCCATTACATAAGTTTCTTTAATAATATATTCGTTGCTTCCTCTTCAGGAAACCGAAAAAAAAGAGGGTCCTTAGTTTGTCCTTTGTTACTGCCAACGTTGGCCACTCTCTAACTATCCCAGTTGCGTTTGCTGGAAGTAACTGCTGTCTTTATATTAGCTTTCTGTAGTGTACTCTTCCATTGATCCACTAAACTCCTGGTATTTTCAGAGACACAATCCCTTTCCTTGTGACATGGATTACACAACACATACTATACGTGGTATCTTTGTCTCTTCTTGTCAGGAAAGGCATCCACTGACATATCAGCAAGCGATAATGGCAATATATCAGAAGAGTTTCGTGCTTTCCTATTTATCTTTAGATATTCGGCCTCACGTTACGATGACTAGCTAGTATCCAGCAAAGAGATTAATCATCATATAGTAAAAGATAGTCTCACAAATTGTCAAATAAGAGATCGATAATTAATGAAACAACAACTTTGTGATAAAGTCTCTGAGCTAAAGACCAGTGTAAGAGATTTGCATGCTTTGGTTCCCGCGGGTGATCAGTGATGCACGTGACTGTGATTGGTTTAAGCGTTGCCAAGAACTCAATCCAGATATAGTTTAGTTACCTCCTAATCCATGTGCATGATAAGTTATAAAATTCGAGTAGTATATGCCAAGTTGCCAACAAACGACAGTATAAAAAAGTCCAGTTTTGCAATGAGTACAAGTTTTAGTATTGTATAAATGTAACACTGCTAGTTCAATTTAAACCCACAAAAATGTAATAACTAAAATTCCAACGGTGAAAGTAAATTAAAGTTTTATTTTCTTAAGTTAATTTGTACCTTGCTTAAACTTAGACTGACTACTTGTACCTTGCGTTAAGGTAAAAAAGATGGTCTATTTTAACTAATACTAGATCTCGACCCATTTATTTTCAAATTTATGCATATATATATATATATTTATTTATTTGTTTTATATAATTAGTATATATTTTTAAGGTTATTGTATATTTAAATGTGTATATAATTTTTCAAATACAATTATTTTATATTTTTTATACTATAAATTAATTAATTATTTCAAATCATCATATATATATATATATATTTTATTATATATTTTTTCTATTGAATTTGCGTTTGATTACTAAAAAATTATGCACGAAAAAATATCTTTAAAATTTATTTTGTATTTAATTTATTCTGATCCTGATTCTTAATTCAAAGCATTGGATTTGTTTTAGCAAATTTTTATGTTTATTCATTTTAGATAATAAACTATTCTACATATATAAAATTTAAGATGAGTTAATTTTATGCAAGTATTATATAGTTTGCTAATGTTAAACCATTCTAACAACATTTATATCTTTAGCATAAATGTTTTATATTTATGGAAATAAAATATATTAAATTATCTATCTAAAATAATTTTATCATATTTAGTTCAATATAATAGTTTTCTTTTTAAAATGGTAGATATTATTATAAATAGATAAAATAGGATTTGATTTGATTTTTTTCATTTTATAAAATATAATTTTATATATTAATGTAAAATAATATTTCATTACTAATTACGAAATTAATGTAAATATATATTTACAATTTTTGACAATTGAGATCTTGTTATCTTTTTCAACAGATTTTTATAATTCTTTAATATAGATATTTATGTTTCAATTTAAAAGATATCAAAAGATACAATAATTTAAGTAATCAGAAATATTATATTATATTAATATTAAAAAATATATTTAACAAAAAATTAAATGATGGTCCAAATAAAAAAAAATATCACACATGAAAGAAGCCTATAATGAAAAATTCGCTGAAATTACCACACGGTTTATTTATTAATTTAAAAATTGTAGATTTATATGAAAATATCACACAATTTATTTATTTACTTAAATGAAATAATTTTTGAAAAAGAAATTAGCTTACTTTACTAATATAAATATTTTTTTATATTTATTATATAGCATATCCTTGTTGGTCCTTGTCGACAAAAAAAACAAAAAATATAGCATATCTAATTTAATACAATATAAAATATAATAAATTTTATAAAATATAGCATATAATTTTGTTTTAATTAACATTAATTTATAATTAAATAACATTGCTAATCACGAAATTAGTTAATGTATTATTTTATAATAAATATTTAAATTTTTTGGTAAGATCTTGTTAGATTGTTTCAACAGATTTTCTATGAATGTGGAATGTTATAATAAATCATAATTATAAAATTATAGAATAAATGTAACATAACTTTCTAGGAATAGGTCCAACTTTAAAAAATCACACATGAATCAAAGTTGTGAGTTCTGTTTTAATATATAAAACTAGATTTTGACCCGCGGTTTCAAACCGCGGAATAATTTTTCAAAATATTTCAAATTTATTTGATATAAATTTATGTTTTATTGTATCTACATTTGGATATTATAAATGAAATGTTATAATATCTTAAAATCCGTCTCGATGTGCTGTTAAATCGACAAATTTTGTGGTCTCATATGTAATCCGGTTTAGTTTTTAATAAAAAAATATTTAAAATTCCTATACAACCCATAAACAATAGCTAATACCCATGACAGAAGAATTGCCGGCTTTTACAAACTACTTAGAGGACATCAGAAGTCTCAAGAGAAGTTTTCACAGTTCAGAGATTATTCATATATCAAGAACGCAAAACAAAAAGACAGATAGCTTAGCACGTGGTGTGAGCCAACAGACGTCGTTTACTGTCCATATGGATACAGAGCAACCAGTTTGATTTACAGAGTCCACACGAGTCTGTAATCTTGTTGACAAAAAAAAAAGAAAAAACCCAGGATATGACTATCAGTTGAACTGATAGATGATCTAATATGCAATCTTTTTTGACTTAAATTATTATAATTAGAATATTCTAATATAGATTC
>OVBX01002640.1:0-19440 GCA_900406325.1 Erucastrum elatum | reverse complement strand
CCATTCGATTGTGGTAGTGTGCACGTTAGGTTAATTGGTGTGCGTGAACACGAATATCACATTCATTCTTTCACCTTTGGAATTAATCCAACCTATTCTAGTTTTGTAAATCAATGTTATTTCAGATTTTTCTGCCTATGTCTTTATAGTCTTTTTAACCATATCGTTGCTGTGATACATGATGAACTCTTTGTTAAAGCACAAGTGGATGCGGTAAAGATCAAAAATGGTATTTGACCCTGGTAAGCCGTCACGGATGCAACTTACCAATAAACCTAGCTTATACCTAATACAGATGCATCGTATGTACTCATATATACAAAAGAGCTGCTAGGAAAACAAGAATCGTTTTCATTATTGTATTAGTATTAGTATTAGTGTACCAACTAATGAAAAGTCTTGCGTAAAAGGTTTCTAGAAGTTAAAGGCACTAATGTTCTTAAGAGGGGGAAGGACCAAAGTCGTTAATAACAATAATATCTAAATCCACTTTCTATTGACCACACCAACTCCTTACTCCTTTCATTATTCAGCGTTCATCTATTATTTTTCTAAATTGAAATATTCCTTGGTTTCAACAAATATGATATATATATAATTCGCTAGAAACTGAAACTATTCTAATAAATATTCGAAACATGATTCAAAGTAAGTTATGAAGGAATTCTTTGAATTGTCAACTACTTATATGTTAACAAAAGTTTCTGTCGTTTTTGTTTTGTTTTCAGAAGTTAAACATTCAAATGTATTTTAAGCACCTTTTTAGATTTTATGTATTTTAACAGAAGCAAATAATTTCATATGTAATTTTTATTTCTGAAAAAAATTATAGAAAGTAAAAACTCAAGCACTGAAAAAAGGCGCAACCATTGAAAGACTACATTTCCAATATGTGTTGATTTTACAGAGTCTACAAAACACGGCTAGTTATAAATACCTACGGCATGACATTGTCAACGTAGAGAATAACAGTCGACCTTCATGCATGCTATATAAAAGTACGTCTTGTTGAAAAATATATAACGTATATGCGTGGGGAGAGAAAAAAAATCGAACAAATTAAATATTCAATCACACATGTGCATAAAGTTCACTGATCGAGTTAATGGAAGGTTTAGCTACGTGTGAGACGTTAATTAACTAGTGGAGGGCTCACATTTCTGTTTGTGAGATATATAATTAGAGGGTTTGTGTTGATTAATGATGATACACATTAATTAGGCTAATTAAGTATGAACTTCAAGTATATGACTGGTAGTTATATCAAAAACCTTGTTATCATACCACAGTTTTGATATACATAAATACAAAGAGCATTGCAAAGGAGATAAGTCAAAGATTCGTCCACTAATATACCCACACCGATTTTATATCTCCTCGGCCACCTTTCGTTCTCATCGGTCCTATTTTTTAATATAGGGACAAGAAATAACCTACCATTTTTACTATGTGCGCGCAATTAGACCATATGTTTTGTCACCATATATTTCTCATCGGTCTCTCTCTCTCTCTTCCTTTTTTGATTTTCCTAAATTGTGCGAGTCTCTAAAACTGACTTTCCTCGTGACGGCCTCCAAGCTACATGGCTCATGAAGAAAAATCTTCTCTGTTCGTGCTGGCTGCCAGTACTCTATTTGCTATACTCATTTGCCTCCCATTGTTAAAGCAAGACTCTTAGATGTTTATCTTTATTTTAAGAATTCTAAGAGAACCTCCAACCATAGGGTTTAACTGAGTACATGAATAGTTAAGCATTGATCATTAATTAGAGCATTGAAGAACCGGCATTAAAACTCTTTGTGATACATGTTTGCTCTCGAATGGTTTATTCCCTTTTTACAAGATAAATTTAAATCAAAATATCAAAATCCTATCAATAAATGACTAAGAAGTCCTTTTTGGTATATTGACCGTTGAGGCTGCTTAACATCTATAGTAGATGAATAAATGGGAATTAATTATAACATATATATAGACCATGGTATATAGATGGCTAATTGGCTCTTTTAGCATTAAAAAGAGATACATTTCACATGGAGTTGTACATCAATGATCAGATTAGCCCGGCTATAGCACTAGTTAAGGTATATATTGAAAACATATTACAATTAGTAAAATGTTGGAGGCAACATATTTTCATGGCTCCATCATAGCTGTTACTTTATTTTATGCAATTGTCAAACAAAGAGGATTATGTTACAAGTTTAGGCAAACCTAAGTAATATCATCCGCTTCTAAAGTTTGAAGTCTCTCTTTTCCCCTGTGCAAATTCACACGGGGTTGTTATATATAGATGCATTAATGAGCTCGAAGGCAAACCACAAATGACTCGGTGTTGAAATGTATAATGTGACTCGGTGGAAATAGAAAACAGATGAATAGAAATCTAAACAAGAATATAATAAAATAAAAACAATGAAAAAAGTCAAAATAAATGGTCAGTAAAGGGTTTGACCGGACCGGAGCGGTCCATCCATAGTTTCCCACTGCCTTCCTGGATTATGAAATTGCAATTTGCATAGTGCATGTCCATTCATCTCGCCTCTCCCTCATTTTCTCTATATATATATTTTATGCAAAAATCAATTTCTTCCATAGACCAAAAAAAATCAAACACCTTTTGGGAGAAGAGATTTTCTTTCTCGACTAATATAGTATAACCCCACAACTATTCTTATCTTGGTCGAGATCTTTAAGTTTTATCTTAGCAACCCAAATCAAGTGATCGTCTGTTTTTTTATTCATTGAAGCAAAATGAGACGAGGGAATTCAGGAACCGACCATGAACTTGGGATTCTACGAGGAGCTCACTCAGACACCAACTCCGACAACGAAAGCATCGCCAGCGACCGGTCCGCCTTCAGTGGTCCGCTTGGCCGTCCCAAACAACGCACGTCCAAGAAAAACGCAAGATTCGCTGCGGATCTTCCCACGAGAAGCACCAGCCTCAGTGACGGCGGTGGTGGCCGTGGTGGTGAAGACGATGAGTACGTGGAGATCACGCTAGACATCAGGGACGACTCGGTGGCCGTCCACAGCGTCCAGCAAGCAAGTCCAGGAGGAGGAGCTCATGAGGATCCAGAGCTGACACTCCTCACGAAGAAGACGCTTGAAAGCAACCTTAACAACTCTGCCTCGCTTTCCTTCTTCCGCAGCACCTCCTCTCGCATCAAGAACGCCTCGCGCGAGCTCCGCCGCGTGTTCTCAAGACGGTCTGCCCCCGCCGCGAGGCGATTTGACCGCACGAGCGCTGCCGCCGTTCATGCTCTTAAAGGTCTAAAGTTCATCGCCACCAAGACCGCCGCGTGGCCAGCCGTCGAGCAACGTTTCGATAAACTCTCTCTTGACTCCGATGGTCTCTTACTCTCTTCCAAGTTTTGGGAATGCTTAGGTACGTAACTAATTCTAGTTTAAGCAATTATGAATATACTATGTTTCTGTTTTTGTTAATTTTCATTATTTTGAACTTTCTTTAGGAATGAACAAGGAATCGAAAGACTTTGCGGACCAGCTCTTTAGGGCACTAGCTCGCCGTAATAACATCTCCGGCGAAGCAATCACCAAGGATCAGCTCAGACTCTTCTGGGAACAGATCTCAGATGAAAGCTTTGATGCCAAACTCCAAGTCTTCTTTGACATGTAAGCTTTCTCTTATCCTTTTACCTAACCCATTAATATCTACAGTTGGTATTTTCAAAGTTAAAACGATCATCAGGAGCTGAGGACCGATATTATAATTTAATAATTTTAATTGTTTTATGAAGTTTAGTGCATTCGTAACTAAATAAATGATGTCATTATGTGGTCAGGGTGGACAAAGATGAAGATGGACGAGTAACAGAAGAGGAGGTCGCTGAGGTGAACACCACAAACCATTCAATCTTTTCTGATATTTTATTTTTATATTATACGTGATATTCTTAGTAGTGACAAAAATAATATACATATTATTTAGTTGATTATCTTGACAAATTTGTCCACGCGCAAATCCCACTGACTTTATCTGCTGACGTTTAGTGTTAACATCACAGACCTCATTAACTGCATGTGAACACGACATGGATATAGATTAGAGTAGTTTTTATTACTTTTGTTAAGGTTATTAATTTTAAGATACACTTTTTGGTAATTAATTGCAGATTATTAGTCTTAGTGCTTCAGCCAACAAGCTATCGAATATTCAAAAGCAGGCCAAAGAATATGCAGCGCTGATAATGGAAGAGCTGGACCCGGACAATGCTGGCTACATCATGGTACGTATGGTCCACCTTAAACCACTCAGCCACTCATGGTATATATCGCTAGTTCACCACGTTTAAGATTTTACCAGCTAGAGACAACCTAAGAAAACCCCAATTTTATAAAAATCCAAAGTAGTCAATGTTGTTGGCGCCTACGTAATCAGTGGCCTCTATACGTGTATATTCTGCATTAAAAAAATTAAAACAAATGGAAAATATAAAATAATAATTGAAGAACTAGTCAATGTTAGATATTACGGGGCAACTATAAATGTCGGAGTGTTGTTTGAATATTGGAAAACCTGTGAAAAATGTTGAAAATTTGATTTTGTAACGCTATGTATTGAAATATTATAGCTAAATAATTGAAATGTGGTGTAACAGATCGAAAACTTGGAGATGCTGCTGTTACAAGCACCAAACCAGTCGGTAAGGATGGGAGACAGTAGGATACTAAGCCAAATGATAAGTCAGAAGCTGAAACCGGCTAAAGAGACCAACCCTCTGGTGAGATGGTCGGAGAAAATCAAGTATTTCGTACTTGACAACTGGCAGAGACTATGGATCATGCTGCTATGGCTAGGCATCTGCTGCGGCCTATTCGCCTACAAGTTCATTCAGTACCGGAACAAAGCGGCCTATGACGTGATGGGTTATTGCGTTTGTGTCGCCAAAGGAGGCGCAGAGACTCTCAAGTTCAACATGGCTCTCATATTGTTACCTGTTTGTCGCAACACCATCACTTGGCTAAGGAACAAGACTAAGCTAGGTGTAGTCGTACCGTTTGATGATAATCTCAACTTCCATAAGGTTATAGCAAGCGGGATTGTGGTCGGCGGTTTGCTCCATGTAGTTGCGCATTTAGCTTGTGATTTCCCGCGTTTACTTGCCGCGGATGAGGATACTTATGAGCCTATGATTCCTTACTTTGGAGAGCAACCGGAGAGCTATTGGTGGTTTGTGAAGGGAGTGGAAGGTGTGACTGGTATTATAATGGTTGTGCTAATGGCTATAGCTTTCACGCTGGCCACGCCTTGGTTCCGTCGTAACAAGCTTAACTTACCTAATTTCCTCAAGAAGCTAACCGGTTTCAATGCCTTTTGGTACTCTCACCATTTGTTCATCATTGTTTATGCTCTTCTCATTGTCCATGGTATCAAGCTCTACCTCACAAAGATTTGGTATCAGAAAACAGTATGCTCTTCAAACCATTGAACCATCTGTGTTATTCTCTACAGTTATCTCTTTATATGGTTAATTAATATTTATTGTTTGCGTGATTACTTCAGACATGGATGTATTTGGCTGTACCAATGCTTCTTTATGCGTCGGAGAGGCTGCTCCGTGCTTTAAGATCAAGCATCAAACCGGTTAAGATTCTCAAGGTAAGAAACATATATATCTAGATTTCCAGAAACATACAAACAAATATGTTTTTTAACGAAAAAACACAAAAATAATTATGTTTAACTCATACTTTAATTTAAACCGTTTAAAAAATTGATTATAAATAATAAAACTTCCTTTGAACATTTTCTAAAAATTTGTATGTATATATCAACAGGTGGCTGTTTATCCGGGAAACGTGCTGTCTCTACACGTGACAAAGCCACAAGGATTCAAATATAAAAGTGGACAGTACATGTTCGTGAACTGTAGAGCCGTATCTCCCTTCGAGTGGCATCCTTTCTCCATCACATCTGCTCCAGGAGACGACTACCTAAGCGTACACATCCGCACTCTTGGTGACTGGACACGTAAGCTCAGAACCGTCTTCTCTGAAGTATGCAAACCTCCTACCGCTGGTAAAAGCGGTCTGCTCAGAGCAGATGGAGGAGACTCCGTTGCGTTCCCAAAGGTTCTTATCGACGGTCCTTATGGTGCACCCGCACAAGACTACAAGAAGTACGACGTGGTACTTCTAGTAGGTCTTGGCATTGGAGCCACGCCTATGATCAGTATCCTCAAGGACATCATCAACAACATGAAAACTGATGCCCTCGACAACGACATCGAGAACAACAATACTAATGGGAATAGTAAAGGGTTTAGGACAAGTAAAGCTTATTTCTACTGGGTGACAAGAGAGCAAGGATCGTTCGAGTGGTTTAAAGGAATAATGGACGAGGTTTCGGAGCTGGATGAGGAAGGAATCATCGAGCTTCATAATTATTGCACGAGCGTGTACGAGGACGGTGATGCTAGGGTTGCTCTTATTGCCATGCTTCAGTCGTTGCAACACGCTAAGAACGGTGTTGATGTCGTGTCTGGGACACGTGTCAAGTCACATTTCGCTAAACCTAACTGGAGACAAGTCTACAAGAGGATCGCAGTTCAGCATCCCGGCAAACGTATAGGTTAGTAACTTAATCTTGACCGCTTTGATTAATCTTGTTACTATGTGGTTATACTAATTGCTAGTGAATTTAATTATTAAACACTAATTTGGATTTGATTGCAGGAGTCTTCTATTGTGGGGCACCAGGATTGACAAAGGAATTAAAAAATCTGGCTTTGGATTTCTCTCGAAAGACAACCACCAAGTTTGACTTCCACAAAGAGAACTTCTAATCTCAATTATATAAGTTGGGGGTCAATTAAGTAGAAAAATAAGACAAGAAACTGCAGATAGATATTAAATTTTAAAATTCTTTTCCTTTTATAAAAACATCATATGGAGCTGTATTCTTTCGTTTTTTTTTTTTTTTGTTTCCTGCTTATTTTTGTCTGTTTTATGGAACTTAGTTTACTGTGAAATTAAGTATAAGATAATCATATATAGTTGCAGATTTAGTATTGTAAACATGTAATTATGGAGTTACTTCAACATTATTTCTACTCATAATCTTATCTTTAACCAGTAAAAGATGAATTTGATTTTGATTTTGGATACTCCTTATATAGTCCTGACTCTCGACACACTTACTGGAAATAACAGCATGACAGTCTGGATTATTCACCCATTTTCCATGCATTTTTCTTTTGGTCATCTTGTTCATTTTGCAAAACATTTGTCATAAACATTATAGAGAAATTACCTATAATAGAAAGTTATATTTATGTTTATAAATAATATAAGATACTATTTAAAAGATAATAATCTGGCCGTGATAGAAGGCAAAGGAAACAAAATAGTGATGGTTGTTACTTGTTCTAGAAGGAGAATGCCACTTGCTTTGTCTATGAGTAGTAGCGTGTCAACTAGCACTACCCATGCCTTTCCACGGGACTTAGACAATTCTTGTTTCAACGTCGTTTGTTGGGGCCACAATACCCACCAAAACCCGCGTCCGATTTCTTGCATGTCGGAATGTTACAAGGGGAGGATAATTTTAATAAAAAGCCTTTTTCCATTTCTATTTCTTTCTCTGTGTAGTAGAAGTGTACCTACATTTTCAATTTGTCATATTGATAAGTTTTCCCATCACAATCACTTCATAGTACAACCAACTTCAAAAATTTATTAACTATATCATCTAAGAATATATTATCAACTATATCATTTAAGAATAGCCGAATCCTCACGGACTTCATATTGATAGTATTAGATGATAGTTTAATATACGCTTTCCATAACACTTATACTTCTCATGTTAGTTGATAATCTAAAAATCTACCAACTCCAACGTCTTGTGATTCGGCACATGTTCTTAAATTCACATAGACGATTTGTGACCTCCACAAACAAGCAAAAAGTCAGAAGGATCTCCAGTCTGTTTCAGTTAGCTACAAAAACTGTTAGACTAGGCCAATATTTTCCACACTTATGTTGGCCCATTAAACTTCTGATTAACCTTTGATTAAGGCCACGTCCATAATCTTATTCCAGAAACGGATATAAGCACCTCCTGAGCCCAAGGTTTCCTCGTTTCTACGACACATATCGGAGAAAAATATGAGCTGAGATGCTTGACAGATGCGTCATGCATCATTACTTCCTTGGGTTTGAGATTAGGACAAGAAAAGCCGGCCAAACAGAGTGGCAGTTTCTAACAAATGGTGTATCATTTCAGAACTCCGATTTGAGCTGTAGGGCTTAATTTTAGTTATGCAATCGACGCATGCATATTGATGTGGAGACTGAACTGTTCTGTCTTCGAGATGGACTGCTTAGACAGACTTGCTGGACCGCCTGGACGTTATCCGCTACTGTGCTTGGCGATAATATTAAATGAGAGAGAGGTCTCCAGTTACCTCATGTCTTTCATTTTAAATTCTTGAAATAGTCTTAGCAGATTGCTTGTGTGGGTTGCGTAGGCGTAGGGTTTTAGTTTTTGTTTTTGGTTGGGTGCTCAATTCTAGACTGGCTTGTAATTCCTAATTTCTTAGTTTTGATAACTTAAATCAGTTTCTTGACCAAAATAAAAACATAAAACATTAAGTATATAAACTTTTTCGAAAAATCGAAAACAAGTTAAATTAATATAAATCTGAGTTCAAAGTGACTTAGGCAGACCAAGAAAACAAACATACACACGTCGTGATATATATATATATATATATATATAACTGTTGTTGAGTAAATGAAACGAAGGACTGATAATATTTGGGTAAGTGAAGCCAGATATGAAAAGAAGAAGAAAAATGTCTACAATATTGTAGCACATCAAAGATCTTAGACATATATAATCTCAAGGAGAAAACCCATTGCAAACCTATCCTTCTTTAAACCCCAACGTTATAACTGATAAAAGCATTAATAGATTATAATATTTGATATTTTGATCCTAGCAAATAAGAGGCATTTATGATCAAGCACACACAATACGAACGTTAGAAAAGACCGTATTGTGAATCTTTTTTCATATCTGTGTGACAACATGCATGTGTATATATAGATATGCTTTTTAAGTGCCTCGGGCTAGCATTTCCTGATACCTTTTGAATGACAAGAGTTTTTGAAGCTTCATCTGCTTATGAAACCTTGAAATGAAGAGATCTGCGACATGGTCAATCTCATCTTCCAGCTTGAAACTTTCTCCTTCTTCTTCCTTCGAGCTCCTCACCATATCTATCACAGAACTTCCTTGGCATTCCTCCAACTCCCCAAAATCATCCTCTCCTGCGAACAACGTGTGCGTCATATCAGGATACTTGCTGTTTTCCTCTTCCTGTACGTCGTAACTCTCATGGTTAGCCACTGTGCATACCCCATTATTGTAGAGGATTATAGCCTTGCTCTCGTCTTGGCTGTGGCCATTGTCTTGGTCTTGATCTGCATGACCAAGGAGGTTGTGGATCTTGTTGGAAATTGAACGGAACCCGAGCTTCTTGTCTTTCACGAGGGACAACATGAGGAGTTTTGTTTTGAAGGCACTCGTGATATGTTTTATCCATGCCTTAGCTTTCTTCATTTTTCTATTTGTAAGAGCTATAAGCTTCAAATCAATGATTGTTAATGGTGTTTCTTCTACGGTGAATAACAATATATAAGAGGATGTTGCTTACTTAGAATGGAAAGGAACATTGGTGGTGAGAGCCTTGAAGGGTTTATATAGGAGTGCACTCAAAAGGTTACGGTCACGAGTAATGGTGGTACGAGTCTTGTCGTATTGTTTAATTATATACGGTTAACTTAATGGCGGAGCAATCTTCCCACAATTCGACACGTGGAGATAGACCATTTGATGCAGTGGATCACTTGCTTTTTCTGTGTAACCTTCCTTTATGGCTTTATGTCACGTTCCTTCATCCAATTGCATCGTGCCTACATTTGAGGAACGTATGCATTTGAAATGTCTTTTATCTGAAATGAATCTCGAGATGCTAATTTCATGCTAACCTGGTTTTATAAATGTAACCTAACGGTTACTTTGGCGATGAGTCGGATAGGTTCTTTCTCGTAAAGTTTCAGACCTACTACTAAACTTTTTTTTTTTTGTCAACACCTACTACTAAACTTTAAACGAAAATAAATACGTGTTTATCTTTTGATCATAAATCATGTTCTTTACGTCATAATAATATAATACGGTAAAATGAAGCTGTCTCGAACTGATTGTCTAGTTCACGAGGAGAGAATTTCAAAGGTGAAATCTATTATGCTAATATTTTGAAGTGTTACTTAATAAGGTAAATAAACCTTTTTTTTAAAAAATAAGTGGTAAATTTTTTTAATGAGTGGAAAGAACGTATGTAAATATAACATGCCAGTGTTTTTTTTAATGAAACATGCCAGTGTTTAAAACATACTTGCATCTTAGTTTATTAATTGGTTTTAGTCCGTATACAGCCTTTAGCCTTCATACATTATTAACAATGAACATACAAATACGTATTTTTACAACTACAAACCAAACATTCAAAACGATGAATAAGTGAATTTTTCACGATGATTTGGATATAAAAGCTTTATTCGAATATGATGTTTTTAACAAAAATGATTGGGCAGAATTAACTTTTAATCCACATGTTTACACTTGTCAACTCATCATAGTTGCTAATAAGTGCCAAAGTAGGCGATTTAGTGCATTCAATAACAGAATTGGTATTACCCACAGGAAGTCCAAAACCATTATCCACTTCTCAATTAAAAACTTGATTGTTTATAACTTTGTTTATTAAATGTGATTAACTTTACCTATGACAGCAACTTGACAACTAAACTAGCAAAAAGTGTCATTTGTTACCACCCAAAAGAAAGAAGTTTCATCCAATTTGTGAAAAGAAATACTATCAGAATACGAGAGATGCTTCGTTAAAGTTACAGACCACTTAAGAGATCCAGCGGTGACGTAAATTCATTGTACTTCACTACTGCTTCTCTTAAAATCGCTTTAACAAGTACTTTTCTATTTTTTTCTTTCTTTTCAAAGATATTCTTTTTATGAAACTGGAGAAGAGAAACAAAGAAGAGAGGTGGAAACTGAATACATGTGATGGTTTCGTATTATTGGAAAAGTGTTTACGCACTTACTTGACTTGGTCTCACATTTCAAAGCGCCGCGAAATTTCATTTGTTCATGATATTTAAAGCTTTATAAGATTCTCTTAACACTTTAATAGCTACACTTTGATCCTTACTCTAGATTTCTAAGATATTTTAGACATTATACTTTGTCTTGTCGTTTATCAGACATTAGTTAGTGTGATTCCAAATTCACACCTAACACTCAATAAGATGTTTAGAGGATATTATGTTTACTTTTCTTAGCTATCACTAAGGTATTTGCTTTGGTCACCAGTTTGAATCTGATGTAGGCATTCATAATTTACGTGTTCTAGTCTTTCGGCTCAAAGAGATTACGGCCGAAAAGACATAAATCTTGTTTATTAGAAAAGCAAGATTGATGAAATAGAGTCTTAGATGCTTTCCTACAAGACAAGTGCGCAAGTTACCTATATAGCGGCGATATCACAGTGAGTGTGTAAATACAAAGATATAAACTTCCTTTCAATTTTATCATGGCTATTTATGTAAATCGCAAGACAAAACCAACATGCAATACAATCGACAAGAAACCAGACAAAATGACGCAGCCTGAGATTGATTTAAACTAAAACAAAGCATAGATTAATATAGCTCAACTAGTACTTTCACGTCTTCAAAATCTTTTCATAAGAAACATAAGAAAACTGTTACAAGACAATAACAAAAACTAGTGAAGTAAAGAAAAACCAAACTGAATATCACAGCAACATTTTGTGAAAAGAAAAGATGGATGACTTCACTTTTTCCTGAAAGAGCAACCCTCAGTGAGCCTAGCTTTACCACCGGTGGGCTGGCACAAAACCGTCTGACAGTTTCCACACACTACAACAGTTTGAGAGTGGCTGAACACAGTTGTTCTGCAGACGAACACAAAAGCAATGCGTTACTAAAGTGTAATTCAAAACTACTTAATACAAAAGCTAGAACAATCTCTTGTCAATAAAATAAAATAAAAACCCCAAACAACAACATCCAACTTTCTTTTTAAAACATCGACATGTTTAATTCAAAACTAACTAGTTGGCAGATTCTTCCTAATACTGAAATACTAATCCATATTCAACATTCAAATAAATAATCAGATTATATAGAAAACTCACATGTTGAAGCATCCCTGGCATTTGACGTCCTGCAAACACAACAACAAAAAAACGGAAACTCGAGAGTTAATTAAATCGCATCCAATATTTGTCTTAAGGGGATTACGGAGGGAGAAAACGTACCATGAAGAAAGAGTTGGGAGATTGCACAAGACGCTTGAGCTTGTGCTTTCTCTTCTCCAGCTCAGCTGGAGGGTTGAGGAGATCGATGTCATTTTGGAGAACCTGACAGAGAGCCACAGATCCAAACAAAACTCAGGAATTCATGACGAACATAAGAGCAGTAAAAGGAGAAAAACGGAGCAAGGAAACTTCACCATGATTGCTTAGGGAAATGCGACGAAGACGACTTGGTGAAAACCCTAAACGGAGGATGCAGCTTTGTTCACTCTACGGTGCGGCTGCGCACGGAAATTGTAAGGACTATATATATGTCTGTTTGTGACAAAACATTGGGCCTAATAGACCCAGCCCATTTATACATTGCGTGGAGCTAAAGTTTTTACATATTGGGGTTTTCTTCCGACTTTTCCGGTTTTTGTTTCAGTAATGCTTGGTTTCATTTCGGTTCAGTTTTAAATGTCGGATCAAGAAGATTTGGAATGCAAAACCGAGGTGTAGATTAGTACGATAACACGGGCTCCATGCTCTTAGTATCAACCATGCTTCATTAAGATCTTTACAAAGATTTGCAAAACAAAAAAAACAAGTTTCTCTACTTTCTAGTTCCAAAATCCCAAAGTATGATTATGCACAACCTACACTAGTAGATTCTGCGGAGTGATAGATGATGCAAAGTTATGAAGACTTCGATGCCGAATTCAAATATGTTCCTTTCATATCAGACTTGCTGTTGGTATGTGAGCGTTCAGCTGTAGTAGATACATCTCGTTCGTCTCATAGTGATCCATCTGCAGAGACGAAATCGTATCTGTTGGTGGGCCTTTTAGTTCTCCATCTTCCACTGAGACCAAGTTATCATAGTGATCCATCTCCAGAGACGAGAGGGTATCTGTTGGTGGACCTTTTAGTTCTCCATCTTCCACCGAGACCAAGTTATCATCACCAAAACCTCCGTTGTCGCAATCTACTACAACAGTCTTGGGTTCTTCCGTGAAGAGCGACTCAAAGAGACACTTGCTGTCTGAGACTTTTCTCTCCGAATTAAACTTCACATCCAGAACAGGAGCTAGGAAATCGACCGAGGAGGTATTAGTTTGGAAACCGAGAACACTCTTCAAAACATCATCCGTTTCAGGCTCTTCATCAGATTCTTTAGTAGTTACATTTGAACTCTCGAGCTTGTGATCCAAAGAATCGGGATTCTTGGGCTCAGAACTACGCTTCTCCTTCTCTGTGTAATGATCAGTTTCTGTGCTTGATGTTACTGTATCTCCATGGTTACTGACGCTAACCACTGTCTCAGCATCTGCATATCCTCCCACGTTATCACCCAATGTTTCAGGAACTCCATTAATCATCTCCTGAGTACCTTCTTCATTACAAAGAGTAATTCCAGGCTCTTTCCGTGGAGAAGTTGGGCTCTCGGAGGCAGAGCATGCGTTTCCCAGTACCACTGCTGCAACTTGGCTTTTTTCTGGAAGGGAACCGTCCAGAGATTTCTCTTCCATTTCCATGTCATCTTCATCTGAAAATTCGGGGGCTCTTACTATAAGGCCATGGCTGTATTTTTTGTCTTTGATTGAAGTTGACGACAACAATCCAGCAAGTGCAGATGCTAAAGCATCATTTATAGACACTGAACGTTTCGGACTCTCTTCAAAAGATCCTTTCCCAAGAGAATGGCCAACCTCCTCATTACTGATCTCAGAGTCAGCAGAAGTCATCTCGTTTCCTGAGATTGAGTTATTTTCATTCCCCGGTTCTATGAACTTTGTAAGAACATCATCCAGCCTGTTCTTCGACTGTACAACAGCATAATCTTCACCCCTGTCTTCACTAGCGGAGTCGAGAACTGTTTCAGCACAGGAGACCAATGGTGGATCATCTGTGTTTTTGTTCAATCCATCAAACTGATCGGCTTCAGGAGTTTTATCGGCATCACTACCCTGAGAACCCGGATTGGATATTTTTGTTCCAACAAGCAATTCAGATTCAAACGACTTCTTGCCTAGCTCTTCGAGTTTCTCCTCTACTAGCTGAAGCCTTGCATCAATACTACTGATAGGTTTCAACATCCGTTCTTCGAAACTTGTCAAGATAGTTTCTAGCTTGCTTACCTTGTTAACAAGCTGGTTGAGAATAGTTTCCACATTACTGCAAGACACATCACGTTTGATTTCTGCTTCAGGTACTCGTGTAGCATCATCAGCATGCTTTGCAAGAGTATTGGCTACAACTGGTAACCTCACTCCATTGTGATCAGCACTAATGAAATCTGTCTCCTGCTGAATTTCATTCACAATCTTATCTGATTTATTCAAACTTCCTGAACTTCCTGGAATCGTGCCGTTGGGCTTGTCAGAAACCTGCCTGTCCTGTTCTTTTCTAACATCTTTTCCTCGGGACATCTGTAAAAGAGCGGGCATAAACATAGCCATAAGCGCACTACTAGATGAGTTTCCCGTTCCATTTGCTTCTTCCTTCTCTGACTCGCTCGGATCAACAGGATCAGCAAACACATAAACTTCATCAACAAGCGCACATCTCTTATCCTGAAGCGAGAGAAGACGTAGTGTAATGGAAACGCAAGGCTCTGCATCATCGATCTCAGCAGTAGCTTCATAAAGATCCTGAAAAGCATTTCCCCATTAACACCAGTTATCACACAAGCAAAGAAAAATCAAAAACCTATTATTACCTGTTGTTCTAGTTGTGGAATTGAAAGCAGATCTTTTTCACCAGATTTCACATCAACCCAATCATCCTCATTGGTCCGTCCACTACCATTATCTTGAACCTTCCTCGCCACTGAATCACCATCCTTAACCGGCTCCACTCCATTCTCAGAAGCAGGTGACTCACTGAGAGGGATGATCTTAATCACTTCCTCATCTTCTGTCATTGCAACACCACATCGAACTGTACAGAGATACTCTCTATCATCTCCCTTCTTTTTGGTGTAATAAACTTCGTATACACGTGCAGTACTCCGGATATAGACTTGCCTTAGTTCATATTCTTGTGCAAACGTAACTGCAAACCAAAATCACAACATCATCAACGATGCTTAATACTTTCCACTAGTAGATAAAGATTCTCATTCGATTTCATCCTATAACACTTATAGATCTACTCCAAAACTAAAGAGGTTTATATAATCGGATCGTGCAGAGTAACGAAAGAACAAACGATCGGGAAGTAAAGTAAAAGAAGGGGACGATCAAGGACAAGGACCGTACTGGTGATTTCGCAAGGATCGCCGTTTGGAACCGGAGGGAGAAGAAGCAGGGGTGACTTGGCCGCGTGATCGACGGCGGCGGAGGGGATGATTCCGTTTCCGTCGTCGGATTCGTGGTTTGAGGTTGTAGTCGTGAAGGATGACTCGAAGGAGACGGAGTCTGTGAGGGAACCGCCTGCGAGAGTCCAGTTCGTAGAGTAATTGATAGCGCCGTCGTGGTTGGTCGCATCCATCAGCATCTTTCTCGCTCTGATTTGGAAAGGTTTTGGGATGAAGGAAGGATTTTGGATCCAAAATTGAAGCGATCATCATCACTGTACATACAGGCATCGATATTCTATTATCGGATCGGTTTTCTTGATTTAAACCGGTTAATTTGGTTCTCGATTATCCGATAGGTTTTCTTTGCTTAAACCGGTTATTTTGGTTATCGATTATCGGCTCGGTTATTCAATTTGGTTCGGTATTTAATATTCAAACTCAGCAAATACCTGAATCTCAAAATTCATCACATGATGATAGTGTAATGTAACAGATTCATAAGTTGAAGACATTGGTAGATAGAGCATTTGTTGTGAGAGGTATGGCTTACACATTGAGCAGCTTTCTCATGATTTAATGATCGTATAGAGTACAAATATATCTAAGAAAAAGATTTGTCATTCATTCCTCATCAACAATTACAGGTCCTGCCAGCTCTTTGGGTGATTCTCTTTGATAAGGTGGAGGCAACAAACGTCGTACGTCAGCAAAGAGATCTTCACGCCCAGTCACCTCTTTGACAACAGATGAATCCAGGACAAAGTCTGGTATTGACGGTAACACCTCGTCAAAGAACGATTGCATTGTCTGTGCAACACAACACAAACACAAGAGGTGAGTTAACATGGTGACAAGTTTTTTTTTTGTATAGCAAGAGTAACAAAAAATTGACTAACGGTGCAATGCAAGAGAGCAGCATCGGTTCTACGTTTCCACTGGCCATTCCCAATCTCTGAATGGAACAGATTGATTAAAGGCTGCAAAAAAAAAAGGTTTTGCTTCAGTTATAACGCTTGTGTCATTGGATAGGTAATAATAACTTCAAAAATAGTCTTGGAAACAACATTACCCTCACTATATCACGAAGATTTGGTCCGCGTTTTCCATATTTCCCCAGAACTGACTCTCCATAGACTTGATATTTTTCAAGAACCTAAAAATCATTCACAGAAAACAAGACATATCATATGCTGTAGATCAGATGTCAATTAAAATCGTTGAAAAATCTTATCTAAGATAATTAATCTTTCTCAAAACCTGTCGCCTTGTAATCCCACTGCTTGGACATCCATATATTAAAGTATCAACTTGTCCCAAAATGTGCCAGGGACTGTTACATAAAACAGAAACAAAAAACTCATGTGATGTTGAACACAAATGGAAAAAGATACAGGAAAAGGCGTTCACATACTTGTAGAATGCGGCACGCCCAAGCATAACGCCATGAGCTCCAGACTTTAGTGCAGCATCTGCCTATAGGTCAATGGAAGAAGTAAATATTTGGCGTTAAGTAGCAGCTTTGAAATCAAAATAAAGATCAATTTCACCTCAACGACCGAGTTTATGCCTCCATTTATTGTGAACTTCAAGTCTGGGAAATCACGCAATAGGGCAAAGAAGTACTCGTATCTGTATTTGAAAAGTACAAGTGCAGATGAAAAAAATGTAAGATATTCTTTGGAAACAAGCTGTGTTCGAGCAATATATCTCCCCAAATAGATAACCATAAGAGATACATGAGCCAGCACGTACTTTAAGGGCGGAATTCGACGATTATCTGCTGGGCTAAGTCCAGACAATAACGCCTTTCGTGAATGTATGATGAAATGTTTAGTAGGAGATAGTGAAGAAACTATATGGATGAAATCACCTGAATACAAATAAGTCAATAAGATCCATAAGTGAACTCTCCAAGAGTTGTTATATATCATTGCTTAAAGATAAACACGAGAACGTATAACTTGAAAAGATAGGTGTAAGAAGGTAAAACTTACAAAGCTCATTATATGAATCGTGATCATCAACACCTATCCGACATTTAACGGTGACAGTTGCATTGGTATTTGCAGCAATGACAGACATGGCCTCACCAACAAACTTCGGGTTAAGCATATGAACAGCACCAAAACATCCTCGTCCACTTACTTTTGGGCTTGGACATCCACAGCTACATAACAGACCAGAATGTCAGTAAAGGAAAGCACAGTTAGATGGGAATGGCACCAGTTCTTATAGAAACGGACACTCATACTTGAAGTTAATTTCATCATAGCCGTATGCATTAGCAAGCTTGGTTGCTTTCGCCAGATTGTCCAAGTTTCTTCCACCAATTTGAAGAACGATGGGATGCTGGTCTGGAGAATACTCCAAAAAGCTGTCCTGAGCAGTACAAGAGTAAACACATTAATCAAACGCGCGTCATAAACTCAAGATGTAATAAAAAAATAAAGAAACCCTTCTCCACTGAGTACCAGGTTGTCTTCTTGATAGACAATGGTTTCAGCTGCTAACATTTCCGTGTAGAGCCATGCGTGTTTTGATATAAGACGTGCCAAGGTTCTGTAGTGATTGTCTGTCCATCCCATCATCGGGGCAATACTGGATGTGAATAACAGAAAGAGAGTGAAGTTTAAGATCATCGCTGCGGATGAACATAATTATTAAAAAATGAAACCCTCAGGCACATACCTGAACAGAGGAGGACGATAAGCATCTGAAACGGTCATGGCTTCGTACCACCTGATAATCAACTTTACAAACAAATGTATACATTAGCTTTCAAAGCAAAACATAATGAGTGCTTTTGGTACTAAGAGACAACAATTTCCTTGGAGCTCTTACTCATCATAGGCTATTTCTTCAACATATATACACTTTCACATAAGTTTCTTTATCATGGATAGATCAGATCAAAGAGTATTTTGTATCATTACATTACATAAACCAAGATAACGTTTTAACAAGTTTATCGTAACCTAAACTAATCTCAAAGCTGAATATCTTCCCTTATACATCCCACTGTTCAACAGGAAGAAACTAAGCTAACAAAACACCAATCTCAGACCTAAATAAACCAAATTGTGAATCTAAGCTTTTTTTCTAATGCCTCCAATCTCCAAGAGAAAACTAAATCACACAAGTATATCGAGTAGCATAAATAAATACTATAACAGGAGAGAAACCACAGATTTCATCATGAGAGGCGATAAGTATCTAAAAACGAAGAAGAAGAGTGGCTTCTAAAGCAGAGAAAGCATCAAAAAAAGGGACTCACGGTGGTAGTGCCGACGAATACGGCGGACGAGTGGAGGAGAAAGAATAACACAGAGACAGAGGGTGAAATTGTATTTGCGTCGCAACTGTTCGGGTACGGTTCTTAGGTTTGGGAACAAATGCTTTCATGCCCCTATATGTCGAAGAGTAATCTCTATAGGACCCGTTATAAAATAGAAGATATTATTTATCTTTATTTAATAAAGATAATCTGAAAAAGACTATAAAACNTAGTTATTTACGGGTTATACCTAGTTGTACCGAAGGAAATCCAGAACCCAGACCAATTTTATTCAAACCGCTACCCAAACATAACCCTAGACGAAAATCGAAGGAAACCCAGAACTCAGACCCAATTGGAACCCATTTCTTCGGGTAAAGTTCCAAATTAAACTCGGATCCACAAAATTCTAATTTCGATTGGATCTTCCCCCCTTTCTCCCCTTTTCTTTCTTTCTCTTTCCCGTTCCTCTTTCCCTTTGTTCATCATTC
>OVBX01002639.1:0-19457 GCA_900406325.1 Erucastrum elatum | reverse complement strand
ACAATTCTCTTTTGGTTATGACTTAAAAATATGATACAAATCTCTTTTGATTAAGATTTTTAGAAAGGAAAACAACTATCATTCTTTTACAGTTTCTAAGATTTTTGAAAAGAAATTAAAATTACATAGTCTTTTAAAATTTTATTTTGTCTGGGATTAAGAAAAATAAAATTACTATCAAATAATTATTTCCAGTTAATATTAACTATTTTTAAAAGTTCTCATTTTCAAGATTAGGCTTTTTAATATCACTAATACTTTTACAAATTTTCTTGTTAATTAAAAATATTTAGTATCATATTTAACATTATTTTCAAATATTATTAAGTAAAATTTTGCAATTCTCTCTGGTCAGGATTTAAGAAAAAGAAAAGAAAATCTTATTTGGTAAAAATTAAAAAGAATTATTTTTTATAAATCTCTTTTATTTATGATTATAGGAAAAATATTTTCAAATTTTCAAATTTAACATTTAAATTTACTATTTTCAAAATTGTAATTATAATATTTGAGATTTTTTCTTATTCATAAATCATCCGATAAAGTATATAAATGAAGGTTATTAATTATTAAACATGCAACTGATGTTCTTTCAGTCAATCTTATCTGAAATTTATGATCTGAAATTTTGTAGATTTTATTGCAATCTTGCATATTAAAATTGCAGATTCAAATCCATCTCCAAACTTTTTGATAAGAGAATGATGCACAAAAACTTGAATAGATTTTCCTATATAATAAAAAATTATATATTTAATAATAAAACTATTTTAGATATTTTTTTAAAAAAAATATTTACCTTCTCATCGAGTAAGAGAAAATTCATTCATATAAGCTCATTGTTCTTATTTGTTTTTTTTTGCTTCTCACTTTCTAGTAAGACGAACTGTGGTATGACGGTAAGGATATTTTTGTTTAACTAATCTAGTGTTAAATAACTTGCTGAAATCATCATCNAAATATTTACCTTCTCATCGAGTAAGAGAAAATTCATTCATATAAGCTCATTGTTCTTATTTGTTTTTTTTTGCTTCTCACTTTCTAGTAAGACGAACTGTGGTATGACGGTAAGGATATTTTTGTTTAACTAATCTAGTGTTAAATAACTTGCTGAAATCATCATCTATGTAATTAATGTAGGCATCATAATAATATAAGCACAACAAACCAAAATCACTTCTATGATGAAAAAAAGATGCGGCAAAGAAGATATAGAGAATCATCTTATATTTTTTTTGAATCAATAATTATGTTTGGTGATCAAGTATGAGAGAGTTTACTTATATATATATATATATATATATAGGTGTGAATAATCATAGTTCCTCTTGGTTATGTTCTTTTTTTAAGTTAGGACTTAAAAAAAAAATTAACATTAAACAATCATTGACATTTTTTTTATTTAAGTTGCTTTTTTTATTTCTAAAGTTATATTTTTATGAATTTAGGAAAGGAAAATTAGTTTTGAATAAATTAGTTTTACAAAAATAAATTACTTTTACAAATTGGTTTTGGTATAGGTTTTAGGAAATTTAATTTTAAATAAATAATTTTAAAAAAATAAATTAGTTTTACAAATTGGTTTTGGCATAGGTTTTGTTAAAACTAAAATTACTAATACCTTTTTAATAAATCATTTTATCATGTGATTTTTTAGGTTTATAAAGGAAAATTAACATAAAACAGTTTTTGAAATTTTTCTGGTTTATATTTTTAAGAGAATAATTACGAATTTTTTAATAAGATTATATTTTATTGAGATTAGGAAAATAGGAAAATTAGTGTTAAATATTGTATAAATTTAATTTAGTATATAAGATTTGTATAAAACAAAAGTTACTATTTTTAAAAAATCTTTACGAAATTTTCTTTATTATGAAAGTAGGAAAATAGAAAATCAATGTTAAATATTTCACAAATTTATTTTGGTATATAGATTTTGTAAAAAAGAAGAATTACTATTTTTTTAAAAAAAATCTTGTTAATTAATTTGATTTCGTATTTTAACACATGCCGCAATCTAAAATAGATAAATGCCATGTGTCGCTATCTTATTATATAAATATCTTTTATTTATGATTATAGGAAAAAAAATATTTTCAAATTTAACATTTAAACTTACTATTTTTAAAATTGTAATTATAATATTTGAGATTTTTTCTTATTCATAAATCATCCGATAAAGTATATAAATGAAGGTTATTAATTATTAAACATGCAAATGATGTTCTCTCAGTCAATCTTATCTGAAATTTATGATCTGAAACTTTGTAGATTTTATTTCAATCTTGCATATTAAAATTGCAGATTCAAATCTATCTCCAAACTTTTTGATAAGAGAATGATGCACAAAAACTTGAATAGATTTTCCTATATAATAAAAAATTATATATTTAATAATAAAACTATTTTAGATATTTTCTTAAAAAAATATTTACCTTCTCATCGAGTAAGAGAAAATTCATTCATATAAGCTCATTGTTCTTATTTATTTTTTTTTGCTTCTCACTTTCTATTAAGACGAACTGTGATATGACGGTAAGGATATTTTTGTTTAACTAATCTAGTGTTAAATAACTTGCTGAAATCATCATCTATGTAATTAATGTAGGCATCATAATAATATAAGCACAACAAACCAAAATCACTTCTATGAAGAAAAAAAGATGCGGCAAAAAAGATATAGAGAATCATATTATATTTTTCTTGAATCAATAATTATGTTTGGTGATCAAATATGAGAGAGTNTATATATATATATATATATATATAGGCGTGAATATTCATAGTTCCTCTTGGTTATGTTCTTTTTATAAGTTAGGACTCAAAAAAAATTAACATTAAACAATCATTGACATTTTTTTTATTTAAGTTGCTTTTTTATTTCTAAAGTTATATTTTCATGATTTTAGGAAAGGAAAATTAGTTTTGAATAAATTAGTTTTACAAAAATAAATTAGTTTTACAAATTGGTTTTGGTATAGGTTTTAGGAAATTTAATTTTAAATAAATATTTTTTTAAAAAATAAATTAGTTTTACAAATTGGTTTTGGCATAGGTTTTGTTAAAACTAAAATTACTAATACCTTTTTAATAAATCATTTTATCATGTGCTTTTTTTAGGTTTATAAAGGAAAATTAACATTAAACAGTTTTTGAAATTTTTCTGGTTTATATTTTTAAGAGAATAATTACGAATTTTTTAATAAGATTATATTTTATTGATATTAGGAAAATAGGAAAATTAGTGTTAAATATTGTATACATTTAATTTAGTATATAAGATTTGTATAAAACGAAAGTTACTATTTTAAAAAAATCTTTACGAAATTTTCTTTATTATGAAAGTAGGAAAATAGAAAATCAATGTTAAATATTTCACAAATTTATTTTGGTATATAGATTTTGTAAAAAAGAAGAATTACTATTTTTTTTTAAAAAAAATCTTGTTAATTAATTTGGTTTCGTATTTTAACACATGTCGCAATCTAAAATAGATAACTGCCATGTATCGCTATCTTGTTAATTAGTAACTTTGAAAACCAAGCTTTATATAATAAGATATGGACATGCAGTTGCGTACATCGATCCATTGCTCATTACATATTTGTAACATGTCTCCTGTAAGCATTTGCATGGGTCTCTGTGCCGTGCCAATGTGTATATGGATCGTTGAATATTTAAATCGTTGTTTATATTTGAAATCTTGTATTAACGTCAAAAGTTCCTATCTGATTTTCATCTTAAATTTCATTTATATTGAGGAAAGACTAACTCTAAACCTTAGTCTTCCAACAAAAAGTCTTCGGGTGGACTTAGTCCCCAAATCAATAGAAATCATTTGAATCTCTCAGTTTGAATCGTCACTGATCTAGGACCTGCTAGGAAGTATGCTATGCAATATGTTTATTTTAGTACAATGATTGTAAAAATCATGCAAATGGCTGGTGGAACTACTGTACCACCGGATGATCAGCTGAAATTATCAAAAGATACGTAAGGTGTAACACCTAGAAATTAAAGCTAAAAATACACAGCAATTGAAAACAAACACATCGTATCGATTCGCCAACTCCACTAACCGATGTATGTATTGTAATATTTTTATCTTAAAATAAGAATCTGAATATATACGGATAGATATTAAAGCATTTATTTTAAGATGATTATGTTTGTCGTATCTATATATACTATATAGTTGTATGAACACCAAGATTCCCTAACCTATTTCTAAATTGGTTTTAATTTACAAATATTAAAATAAGATGTGCGAGAGTCCGATAGATCAACCTATATACATCGACCCTACTATTCAGGTTCATTCAAAAATATTACGATCGAGTGATCTATGGTTCAAGTGATTGATAATACAGAACAAAAACTACTACTAGTAGTAGGATAAATTCGATGTACCAACGTCGAGCTTCTGGTCGATTCTACATAAAAAGCTAGTTGTAGTATACTAGTATAGCGTGATAAGTTTGATGTAGCACCAACTTTGAGATTTTGACATTAAATAAATGATAATTCTTCGTGTATATTAGTTGTTGAGTTACGTTTGAAAGTATATATTAAAAATATTTGTAGGGTAGCACTCATGTTAAGATCGGTTGGTATGTGAAAAATTGATATGTTTCCATGAATAATAAATATAAATGTTATTTTTTCAGCTTGTTAGGATCGGTTTTGTTCATTTTTGTTTTGGCATGTCCAAGTTTACTTACCAATAATATTTTGTAAGAAAACAAATCATTTGTAAGAAGGAATAAATGGATAAATAAGCAATAGTAAGGTTAAATGGCACTATAGCTATCAAGGTTGAACCATTTTTATAATTTTAAACAGGGAAGGTTGAATTTTTTTTATAATTGTAGACAGGGAAACTAAATGTAAAAGGGGTTAAAGGTGGGGGAGACGTGCATGTGTATAATAAATAATAATGTCTTATCTTATGGCTTAATCGAGTAATTGAAAAATTGGGTGGCATCTTTGGCTTCAGAGATTCTGTTCCCTTTGGTTGCGTTCACACTTTGAAGATCCCTCCTCAAGTGCCGTGTTCACACTGCACTTCACTCGGCTTCCTTCTACCTCGGCTCGATCCACATTTCTAATTGTTTTTTCTCTCTCTTTTTGTGTATATAAATAACACCTTGATATATTTTCAGTGTCGTAATGTTATATATTTACATGTTAACCATTTTTCCCCTTAAATATATTCTTATACAAAAATGAAAACATTTTTAAAGAATGTGAACAGCTGTGTTAATATATGTATATTAATCCTATGTACCGTATAATAAAAAAATATTTAGCATTACATAAATCATATATGTATATCTTGTACATATATGTAATATGCGTTATATATTTTACATGCACAAAATTGTATAAATGGTAGTTCAGAAAAATGCATGTATAAATGAAATATATATATTTTTTTTGTAAAATGAAAAATGAAATCTGTATATATACAAACAAGTTTCCCGTAAATGATGAAAAAGGGAGTATTGGATAATGGAAATTGATAAGATTCATGCTTTGCATGTTTCGTTAGCCATGTGATATATACAAACTTTCGTGTTTATTTCTGTTTTCGCAAGACGTCACGCTAGGTATACAATTATTTCTGTTTTTCAAAAAAGGTATACAATCATCTTCCATCTTCCATCTTCCATCTTCCATCTTCCATCTTCCATGGGCTTTGTATTTTCACCGACACACTGGAAATAAAAATAACAAATTATAATCAACAAAATATCCAAGCCGAACATCCAAGCCGCGAAAGACACATGGAAAAAAATGACAGAAGCTGGTGATGGTGATCAGTTCAACAAACAGTACGTGTCCACGTGGACAAAAGTACTATGAAATCTGACGTGGCAAATAGTATATGTTCTTGTTGCATTGATCTAATCTCTATCTTCTTTATATATGGATTTTTATATCCCACCACCTTCTACCTACGTCTTATATAAATCATCTCTAACCTCACTTACCTCCACAGAGAAAGAAAAAGAAAGAATGGGGAATTGTCTAAGGCACGAATCAGAAATGCACTGGGCTGGTGAAGATTGGGATGATACCATCACACACGATGAAGAAGATCATCATCTTCATCATCATCATTATCATCATCATCATCATGGCTCTAAGAAGACCTTCATTAAGGCTAGCAAAACAGAAACTGTTACAGAAGACGGTAAATTATGTGATCCATCTCGTTATGAGATCAAGATCAGACTAACGAAGAAGCAACTCCAAGATTTACTTAGTAAAGTCAACGTCCACGACTTAACCGGTTCTGCAGCGCCTGATCTTGATCGTAAAACAAAAGAAGGCAACCAGCACCGGTTATGGAAACCGGTTTTGCAAAGCATACCAGAGGTTAATTGAAAGATTTTCAGAGATGAGACCATGTTGTATATTCGTTAGGGGTTTCTTCAGTTTTAGCGTAGGATGTTGATGTAAATTTCAAGTTTTGTTTTTGTTTGTAAGACTCTAATAAATCGCATCATACAATAAATTAAAAAAATAAATAAATATAAACCAGAATCCAAACATTGACCGGTTGGCCATACCATGATTACTTGATTAGCAATCTAATTGGGCCTTTTGGGACAAATTGGGTCTTATAAGCCCACCAATAGAATCGTTTCTTCCCTCCGCTGTTCCAAAAACGTCTCGAATTCATATCTATAAACCCTACGCTCCTCCTCCGGCTCCCGCCGTCAGTTCTCCGGCAAAAAAGCTAACTTTTTCTCTCCTGGCGTTATACATAGACAGGACACTCTCACTGCCTCACTGCTCTACTGATTTAAACGATCCTTAAGGTCTGTGCAAGTTTTTTCCCTTTTGATTACGTTTAGATTAAACTTTGCTACGGTTTCGGATTATGATAAAAGAAACCACAATATTTCTAAATGTTATCATTATAATTAAATTTTGTAGCTCGTTTGAATAGTATAAATGTGAAAGCATGGTTACTTCTATTACAAAGAGATGAGATTTACCAAACATCATTATGCTTAACTGCTATATTTTTTGTGTGGTTTTATTGTTTCTCCATGTTTTTGATATTTTTAAAACGTAAGATAAGTAAATCAATATAATCTTTGCAGATTCTTGAAGTGTGTATCTAAGCACAATGTCTATCACATCATCACTTACTTCAACCACACTCTGCGGAGCTTCAGTTTTCCCCAAAGCTTTAGCTTGCAGCAATGACTTCCCAAGAACTCATCTCTCAAGTCCTTTCGAAAGCTCAAAGATCTGTTTGACTACACATTCCAAGAAAAATGCTACTTGGAGTCTGACCCAAAACATTGCTCCGATCCTAGCAACAAGGTGTCACGCTATGCAAGTTGAGACGAAGGAGTTGTTTACCCCTGGGAAGAAGTTTCAGCTCAGTGATGTGATTGAAGGGCAACAGTTTGATAGGGAGATGCTAAGTGCTATCTTCGATGTCGCACGGGAAATGGAGAAGATAGAAAAGAGCTCTTCTCAAAGTGAAATACTCAAGGGTTATCTAATGGCTACCCTCTTCTACGAGCCTTCTACACGTACCAGGCTCTCTTTCGAATCCGCCATGAAACGTTTGGGAGGAGAAGTCTTGACTACCGAGAACGCTAGAGAGTTCTCATCTGCTGCTAAAGGGGAAACACTTGAAGGTATCTCATCCTGTCAGAGCTAAGTATATAATTGGTATTCTTGATTGTATTTTAGATTGTTTTATGTAAAAATTTGTGGGGTGCGTTTTCAGACACCATAAGAACGGTGGAGGGTTACTCAGATATAATAGTGATGCGACATTTTGAAAGCGGTGCTGCTAAAAGAGCTGCATCTACTGCCAATATACCTGTCATTAATGCAGGTGATGGTCCTGGAGAGCATCCCACTCAGGTCTGTTGTGCTCATCATAACCTTCTATTGTTTAAGTTTTCCAAACAAACATTTTACTTATTTCTGGTTATGTTGGTCTTGTGAAGGCTCTCTTGGATGTCTATACCATCCAAAGTGAGATAGGAAAACTAGACGGCATCAGTGTAGCCTTGGTTGGTGATCTTGCCAATGGGAGGACAGTTCGATCCCTTGCGTACTTGCTTGCTAAATTTAAAGACGTGAAGATATACTTTGTCTCACCTGAAATCGTTAAGATGAAGGTTAGTAGTCTTACTTAACTTCTCGTCCTCAAACTGGCTTAAGTTATTGGAGAACATCACTTGGTTTGTTGATTAGATGTTTTATAATTTGAATGGTAGGATGATATAAAAGAGTATTTGACAGCAAACGGGGTGGAATGGGAAGAAAGCTCAGATTTAATGGAAGTAGCATCCAAGTGTGACGTAGTTTACCAAACCAGAATCCAGAGAGAGCGGTTTGGTGAAAGGCTTGACCTTTACGAAGCAGCTCGTGGGAAGTATATCGTGGACAAGGCACTGTTGGGAGTGATGCA
This sequence comes from Erucastrum elatum, assembly GCA_900406325.1. Taxonomy (NCBI): domain Eukaryota; kingdom Viridiplantae; phylum Streptophyta; class Magnoliopsida; order Brassicales; family Brassicaceae; genus Erucastrum; species Erucastrum elatum. The sequence goes on along the minus strand of OVBX01002639.1, from coordinate 11,005 downwards.
TAAAAATGCTGTCATCATGCATCCTTTACCTAGATTGGATGAAGTAAGTTTATACAAACTTCTCCTTTTATTCCTTCTTTGAACCTCAACACAATCCTCACTCTGTTTATTTCTATGCGAGTAGATAACTCCAGATGTTGACGATGATCCAAGAGCTGCTTACTTCAGACAAGCAAAGAACGGTTTGTTCATTAGAATGGCTCTTCTGAAGTTACTACTTGTCGGTTGGTAATAAAATGGTCTATAAGTAAAAGATCCTTCAGTGTACCGAAGCTTGTGACACAAGAGACGTATCGTCAGCGTAAGGACCGCAATAAATAAAATCTGAAACTCATCACTGTTTGTGTGCTCAGCATAAAAAGGCTGTGATCTTGATGTGTTACTTGAAAGAAAACAATGATGGTTTGGTTTGTTGATCTTGACATTACATTTAACTCCGAGGAAGTGTTGTTGTTAAGCTTTATGAATAAATTTGATTATGATTTATTTTCCACCATTCTGTCTTACCGCTTCTCCAAAGGGCGAAAAGCATTACAGCAGTGCATCAGATAAAGAGAATGGTTTAGTTCACTGTATACTTATTACGAAAATGCCCCTCTTTCCACAACTCCCTTTATAACACAATTAATTATAACAGTTTATTAATAAAGTTTCTTACGATAATTTATTATTTTATTATTAGTAAAGTAAAAAATAAACACATGGGATTTTCCGTCTGTGTAGCAGCAAGTCTTTTGAAGCCATTCTCATCAGATTCACGACAGCAGTTCGGTAATAAACTAACTCCGAGACCAGGTATCATCTATCTTTCTCTCTCTCTCTTTCGATTGATAAAGTAGACGTATCACGCAATTCACATGTTCTTTGTTTGTTTTCCATTGTTAATTGATAAATTCTCCTTAAAACTGCAGCTCGGGGAAAAATTGGAATCTAAAGTAGAAATTGGAAGATGATTGGGAATCCTGTAATTCAAGTTCCCTCATCACTAATGCCATCGTCTTCCATCATTGCTTGCCCTCGAGTTTCTCCCAATGGGCTTCCTTATCTCCCACCAAAACCTAGAACTAGGCATTTAGCTGTCAGAGCTGCATCCAGTTCACATGGTCAACCATCCTCTGATGAAGGGAAGAGTCCTCTCACGGTTGTTTTGGATGTGCCGAGGAATATATGGAGACAGACTTTGAAACCTCTGAGTGATTTTGGGTTTGGTAAGAGAAGTGTTTGGGAAGGTGGGGTTGGTTTGTTTATCGTCTCTGGTGCTGCAGTTCTTGCTCTTACCTGGGTTTGGTTAAGAGGGTTTCAAATGCGGGCCAAGTTCAGGAAGTACCAGACCGTTTTTGAGCTTAGTCAAGCCTCTGGTATTTGCACTGGGACGCCGGTTAGGATCCGTGGTGTGACTGTCGGTACAGTGATCCGTGTGAATCCTTCCTTGAAGAACATTGAAGCTATTGCTGAGGTATGGGTTTTTTGGTTGGTGTTCTCACAATGACATGTGTTTCTTATTTAGAGTCTTGTTGTCTTTTATGTAGATTGAAGATGATAAGATCATTATCCCTAAGAATTCACTGGTTGAGGTGAATCAGTCTGGTCTTCTGATGGAGACTATGATCGATATCACGCCGAGGAATCCTATACCGGAACCTACTGTTGGGCCCCTGCATCCGGAATGTGGTAGAGAAGGTCTGATTGTTTGTGATAGGCAGAAGATAAAGGGAGAGCAAGGGGTGAGTTTAGATGCACTAGTTGGAATATTCACTCGTCTCGGACGTGAAGTAGAGGAGATTGGTGTTGTCAATGCGTATACGCTTGCTGAGAGAGCGGCGTCCGTTATTGAAGAAGCAAAACCATTGCTCAGAAAGGTGATATGAGTTACTTTTGGTAGCCCTTTGCTGGATCTTATATATGCTCAAAAATGTATTCTCATGCTTAACCGGTTGGGGTTTTGATGTTGTGATGTCATAGATTCAAGCCATGGCTGAAGATGCTCAACCTTTGCTCTCGGAGTTTCGTGATAGCGGTTTGCTCAAGGAAGTTGAGTCTCTTACTCGAAGCCTTACCCAAGCTTCTGACGATATGAGGTAATGGCTCTTACTCTAAGTCACCAAAATTGGGGATTTATTGGTTGTGTACACATCCTTAAAAGCCAATTAAGATAATCTTGTGAGGAAGTTCACATAGAAAGTGTTAACGTTTAGATACTCTATGCCCTTGAATTGCATCTCTGTTTTTTGGTATATTTTGTGGCTTAAACATTCTCTTTGTGGACTAGCTTCAGAACAAGATTTAACCCAAACCATAAAAAGCTTTGCGTAGATGTGTTTGTCTTAGTTACTAGCTCCATGTCAAATGAAGTGTCGGTTTTTGATCTACCGTCTTACAATCTGGAATAGTTGATGATCTTGTTCACCTTTTTATCTTCTAAAACCGAAGTCTGCTGTTTTTATCACTTTATGAATGTTTTTGGGATGGAGTGGAAACTTGTCTCTAGCAAATTTTAAAGCAGTACTAGGACCATATCTATCTATGGCAAAGCTCGTTAACATTGTAATGCCTGACTGAGATAAACTGTGGTTAGATACTTATGGTAGAAGATTATGGGAATGTAAATCTTCTTGACGGATAACACTTAACATTTTTTTCATTCTTGTTGCATTGCAGAAAGGTTCATTCGTCGATTATGACACCTGAGAATACAGAACTAATCCAGAAGTCAATCTACACTCTGGTTTACACTTTGAAGAATGTCGAGGTAACTTTTGCTATTATTCAACAAAACTAAGAGCCTTTGAACAAGAAAATGTTTAACATGGTTTTTGATTGTTTCATTGTAGAGCATAAGCTCAGATATTCTTGGATTCACAGGCGATGAAGCCACAAGAAAAAACCTTAAACTACTCATCAAATCTCTCAGTAGGCTGTTATAAAACCAAGTATTTTAAAGGTGAGGAATGTTGATTCTTTTTCTTTAAATGTATTTTTTATAAAATTTGTGTTCAAAACGAGAGAGACGAGTTCAGTTTATACGAACAACAAAGCTATCTATGTGTTCTGCATTAATGCATATCCTCGAGATCATTTACTTTTCACGCGGGAGAGCGCGTCTCGTTTTCGTGTAGGGTCCCAAGGAAGGAGAAGACCTCACTTCATAATTTTCAGAATTGTTTATTCTATTATTATTTTCAATTCAAAAAAAATTGACGAGGGTGTTTTGGTCATTAACCGGACTATTTGGTCTTTTTAGGCGATTAAAATAATAAAAACTAATAAACAAATAAGATTTAAATACCATAGGCTGTGGTCAGGGTCAGGACAGAGAGAGCAAGTGCTTACCCTCTTTTGCTTTTTTCAAGACATATCTCTTGTGAACTCTTTTCAAGACTTTCAAAATTTTGTTTCTAAAACCGAATAACCAAATTATTATCCTCGAAATAATATAAATATACAGCGTAGAAAAGTTTAAAGCAAAAAGGAAAAAAAAGGAATCGAAGTTAAAACGATTTGGTCGGTCTTGTTGGAAGGTTGATCAAAAAAAAACTATTCCAACCACAAATTATTAGTATTACAAATAATAACAATAACAACTCTTTTAAATAATAAATATTTATTATTTTTAAAAAAATGTCTTTATGCTGTAAGAGAGTTTTTTTTGTTATTCCAACTGCTACCCTTGTTCCCCTCCATCTTCATCCTCTTCTTCTTCTTCAGACAGATCTCTTTCTCAACCACATTACTTCTTGGTTTCTCCAACCATGAGAAAAGGGAGAGTCTCCTCCGCCGCCCCACCCGCCCTTCCGGTAACCGCCAACGGATCCGCGAAGGAGCCGAGGTACAGAGGCGTCAGGAAGAGACCGTGGGGCCGTTTCGCCGCCGAGATCCGCGATCCGTTGAAGAAATCAAGAGTCTGGCTCGGCACGTTCGACTCCGCGATTGAAGCAGCACGCGCCTACGATCAAGCCGCGCGTAACCTCCGTGGTCCCAAGGCCAAAACAAACTTCCCCATCGACTGCTCTCCTTCCTCTCCTCTCCAACCTCTCTATCACCACAACAACAACCATCGCTCTTCCGCCGCTCCTTACGCGGCGAATCGGGACCAGATCGATCCGTTTATGGACCACCGGTTATACGGCGGAGGGGGAAGCGAGCATCAGCAGGTTATCATCAGCCGGCCGGCGAGTAGCAGCATGAGCAGCACGGTGAAATCGTTCAGCGGGCAGAGGTTGTCTTCTTCTTCCGTGGCGAAGCCGTTAGGTGCGGCGGCGGCGGCGAAGAGGTATCATCCGCGGACTCCGCCGGTGGCGCCGGAGGATTGCCACAGCGACTGCGATTCGTCGTCGTCGGTGGTTGATGATGGAGACGACGACATCGTTTCGTCGTCTGCGAGGAGGAGAACGCCGTTACAGTTTGATCTTAATTATCCGCCATTGGATGGCGTTGACTTGTTCGATGATGATCTCCACTGCACCGATCTACGTCTTTGATTTGTGTGGGTATTCAAAAAAAAAGATCCGATTTACAAAAAAAAAAAAGAATCAAATTTTTAATTTTCCTTTGGTCTTATATTTGAAAGTAAAATTAAAAGAAGGAATTAAAAAGAAAGTGTGCGCGATGATGATGATGATGATGATGATTTCATCGTTGTGAATCACAGTGGCTACGAAGATGATGACGATATATAAAAAAGAGAGAGAGAGGTTGTGTGTAAGATCTGTTAAGAACCAGATCTGTGTTTCATTTTGTATGTTTCTTATAATGATCAACCCTTTGTTACATGTAACATTCTATAGCTGATGATGATTCTTAATGATTCAAATAGAGTATCCTTGATGTGCTTATGGTTTGGAGTACGAGGCTGCATTTTAATAAACAGTTTGCTCTGTAACACAGACACTTGTTTATCTTTTGATCTTGTTACATTTAGGGTTTCTACTATAGAAATCTCAGCTACAGAGACATATACAGAAGATCTGAATGGCTTCACCTTGTGGTAATAAGCTTCAAAGAGAGAAAATGGTGAAGCACCTTTGCTACCTATATTGGGTGATTCGAAGAAAGAAGTTGGAATTCTCGTTGTCATTGTTAGTGCTAAGCCTAATGTTTGTTCATTTAGCCTTTTGGTTGCAGCAGGGAGACGAGAAAGACTATCCCTTTCGTGTGGAGATTGAGATGGGCATGGTCAATGGGCGGTGAGGGAGTTGGGTGATTGATAAAGCTCAATGAGCAAAGGCCATATCATTAGGTTAAAGTTTGGTGGCTGAGGTGATGTTGATCTGTAAATGCCGTTGGGTGTTAGAATTATGTTTTGACCATCTGATGGTAGAGTTGTCCCAGATTTTGATATCTACTTTACTTCTCTGCTACGGATTCAGACAATGAATCTTTTGGGTTTGAAGCAAAACAGAGCTTTTTTGTATTTGTTTTTTACGACTTTGAGGTAAAAGAAGCCACGATGTGTCTTGTTATTTACTGTAAAGATTTATTACTTGAACCTAACTCAATTCTCTAGTCACTTTCTCTTTTCTTATTTATTGGGGTTCGAAATTTTGGTCAAAAAGTATGTTCCTTTACTGTTGTAGCCTTTCGAGAATTGAGGGGTTCAAACTTGAGTAGGTTTCTCATAATGGCTACGTTTGGTGTAGGATCGAATATTTTGGGGTTTTACATTTTAGCTTCCTTCTCTACCTTTAAAATTGTTCAGATATTTCCTCAAATAACTTATAGCTAGCATTTGCTAAATCATAATCTTGAATAGATTCTTTCTTATCCAAACAATCAACATAATGTACTAACAAAAACTAGTCATAAATTATAAAATTAGCTAATCCTTGAGAAGATGTACTAACAAAAACTAGTCATAAATTATAAAATTGTCTGTTGGGAGATTTAAGAATTTCTGACAACGTCTGAAAGATGTCTTAAACACAATTTATATACTAGACTAGAAATGGCTTAGTGGCTTGCGTGTTCCGGGCACGACCTATATTTATGTTACAGAAATTCTGTCAGCCCATAAAGGCTTGTGCCGGGCCCGTTTTTACTCCTTTATAAGTTTCGTAACAAATTTACATTTTCTACCAACTGTTGAAATTATGGTCAGGGACTCAGGGCTCGACTAAAAACTCATGAATCGTTAGGTTTATTCGCCGAATTTTATATAAAAAGAAACTTAAAAGGAATCAAAATCTTATGGTGTAATGGTATTATGGGCAAATTTTGGTTTTTATGCTTTAGGTGTCCACTACATAGAACCCGGCTCTGATCATGACGTACCGGAAAGTTTAAATCTTAAGATCTTTCAACTGCTAATTGCCTCGTTACCACAAAACATTCGATACGATACTCTTCAATTAAGGAAATAGTTAATAAAACCATTCAACCTGTTTATCTATTGAGAAAATAGATACAACCTCTCTAGTCTCTATTTCAAGAAAGATCATTGCCGCAATATTTTAAATCTGTCTTGACTTTATAGTAATTTTTTTTGTTAAGAAAAACTTCCACCACATAGACACGAATGGGTAGCCATTCACAAGGTCACAAGCAATCAAAAACCAAGCCCATAAAAATTTCAATTCTTTTAAAATTGTAAATATTCTTTATTCTATTCATTTCTAGTGCCTTCTAAATCGATTCCATTACCCTTCCAATGAACTTTAAACATGCCGCCGGGGACTTATAATTTCTTTAAGTAGTCGTATAATTAAAAATTAAGGAGACAAATTGAGTTTACTAGGTGAGTTTGATCTAATTATATATTTTGTTTCTTTATTTAGACATCAAATTAATTTAATGGTAATTAGGAACAGCTTAATAACATACGTGGCGCCGTAGGTACGGTGATATGCGTAATCTACGGCCTAAACATCACAACATCACATGTCACTGTCCTACAGCCTGTTTTGTTCACTAGCATCTTTGTATTCTTTCAACTCTTCATATTTTTCTAATATTTTTTAATCGCCACGTATTTTCTCCCGCCGATAAATGATAATAATGAAAATTGTAGTCTATAAGACAAAGAAATTCATTTTAAAACTAAGAAATGTGGACAATTATTTGAAAAAAATAACTCATTACACCCATTTTGTTACATATAGTAAAAAAAAATATTTGATATGTCATATTTAATAAATTCGGAAGAGTCTATACCTTGAGGATTAAATCTCCTGGTAGAATAAAACATCATGTTCCCTAAACCAATTCATGCCCTTAAACCATTAGTCAAGATACAATTTAACTATTTATAAAAATTAGGTTGTAAAATTAAAAAAAGTTTCAAAAATGAAAAAAATTATCAGCAATACCACGTGTCCCGTGATTGACAAATTCATGATTGTCTCATGATCATCTAATAACTCCATTTTCTTTTTGTTTGATTACAAAAACAAAAGTCAATCTTACAATGGTTCAACAACACAAGTTCGCTTGTTAAACTCAGATTTACACATTGGCTCCACATAGAGACACGACGTAAACCATAGCAACTGGTTTACAATTTGTAGTTGTGTCTATATGAGTTGTCAAAACGCCACGTAAGCATCAATCATGTCTATAAATAATCTCAACTACTATACCTGTTCCTGATTCTGTCCTTTCTGCTTCTAACCGCGTCATAAAAAAGACAGAGAGCTTCTAGATTATATTAATCAATCATCCATGGCTGACATCGACATAGGAACAGCAGCAGGAGGAGGCGACGGAGGAGGAGGAGGAAGACGAGAGCCTTTGATCAACCGTGAAAGCAAGTTCACGCGCTGCGTCTCCCACGCGCAAGACGAGCTCCAGAGTTTCCGGAAGTATCTGAGATGGATGTGCGTGGATCAGTCGAGTCCCTGCACGGCGGTTCTCTCTTGGTCCATGTTCGTTGTTTTCACGATCGTGGTTCCCGCCACGTCTCACTTCATGCTCGCTTGCGCTGACTGCGATAGTCATCACTCGAGGCCGTACGATTCCGTTGTTCAGCTTTCTCTCAGCAGTTTCGCTGCTCTTTCGTTCCTATGTCTCTCGAGATTTGTTAGTAAGTATGGTCTCCGACGGTTCCTCTTCTTCGATAAGCTTTGGGACGAGAGCGAGACTGTTCGCCGAGGATACCCCAATCAGCTCAACGTACGTTTTTTTTTTTTTTTTTGCATTCTTGATTTGATTTTCTTAAAATTTTTATATATCGTTTCTTGAATTTTTATCGTTTTGTATTTATGCAGAGATCGGTTAAGATCCTCTCCTACTTCGTCACACCTTGTTTCTTAGCCATGAGTTCGTACAAGATCTGGTGGTACGCTTCAGGAGCTTCTCAGATTCCTTTCCTCGGTAACGTTATCTTGAGTGACACGGTCGCTTGTGTGATGGAACTCTGTTCTTGGCTTTACCGTACTACCGTGATCTTCTTGGTTTGTGTCCTGTTCCGTCTCATCTGCCATCTTCAGATCCTTAGGCTCCAAGACTTTGCTCAGGTCTTTCAGATGGATTCGGACGTTGGTTCAATCTTGGCTGAACATCTCCGCATCAGACGTCACCTGAGGATCATCAGCCACAGATACAGAACCTTCATATTGTTGTCCCTGATTCTTGTCACTGGAAGTCAGTTTTACTCTCTGCTTATCACCACTAAGGCTTATGCTGAATTGAATATCTACAGAGCTGGAGAACTCGCAGTGAGTTTTGTCTTTTTAAAACTTCCTACTGAATCTTGATGACAAATTTTGCTAACTCTTTTGTTTCTCTTAGCTATGTTCGATGACGTTACTCACTGCGCTGCTCATTCTACTACGAAGTGCTTCAAAGATTACACACAAGGCTCAGGCGGTGACTTGCCTTGCAGCCAAGTGGCATGTCTGCGCGACAATAGAGTCATTTGAGACAGTTGATGGAGAGACACCAAGGTTGGTTGATAGAGCAAGCGGACACGGGTACTATGCAACAGCTGATACTGGAGATGCATATGATAGTGAGGATTATGGAGACGAAGAAGATGATTTTGATAACAATGATCTCATCCCTGCTTATGCTTATAGCACCATATCATTCCAAAAACGACAAGCCCTAGGTAACATGTTCACACCATATCTCATTATCTTGACATGTCTAGTTATGTATACTCATCTTTACAACATTTTGTTGGGTGTTGCAGTGAATTACTTTGAGAACAACAAAGCAGGAATCACGGTGTTTGGGTTTACACTCGATAGAAGTACTCTTCATACTATATTTGGGATTGAAATGTCACTTGTTCTCTGGCTTTTGGGTAAGACCATTGGGATCTCTTGAAGCATTATTTGGATCATCAAAGTTTTGGCTCACTTTGGGTGTACACAGAGACTCTTTGTAACATATACCATTTCCTAAGTTTTGGTCATTTGTAAATCATCTTGTTTGTTCTTTATTGGGTTGAGTTTGTAACAAGTTTTCACATGTTCAACGAGAGATCTTACAGTAAATTAGTTGGTCTTACAAAGTCCCATGCCTCTGTAGTTATCTATTTGTGTGAGTTTGAACTTGTCACATTTAACTCTGTGATTTTGCTTTCTGAATCTGTTCCTTGTTAATTCAATCGAAAATTTATAATATCCCCGGTTCGTTAGTAAAGTTAAGAGAGATGAAAACAAAATTTGAAGTCAATTTTGTATTTGTTTACAAGTTTTGAAAGGAATTTGAAAGTTCAAACGTACTGATAAGATCTGACCTTGTGCGGAATAAACATTATATGTATATATTATTTTACGTATGATTATTTATTTTACGTTCTATTACATATTATATTATAAAATGATAAAATAGTAAATATATAAATTAATAATAAATATTATATATATGGTTGAATTGGTGCAAACACATAAATTAAAACAAGCACTCTTGTTTATTTACAATAATTTTTATTATCTAAACAATCAATTTTATCTAATATGATATATAGTTAAATTTAAATGGTGTTAACATACATGTATGTATCATTTTTAATATGGATTTCTACTAATAAAGCTTTATACTCATACAATTCAAATTTCAAATATCATATCTTTTTATAGTAGAATCTTTTTCAGTCGGTAATTTCGTTGAACCAGATCGGTCAATTATCAATCAGGGTTGTTTCTCTTTTGTTCATAAACAGAGTAGCTGGATTTTCTTGTTTTTTTTTCTGACATCTAAAACTCCATAGTTTATTAAGTCATTGCCTTGTGGTTGGGTTGAACCATCCAGCTAGGGTAACAAGAGTTTACATGGGAAAATAAGAAGGATAATGCCAGCAGACAAGAAGTCTAAGTACCTTGAGTTAGGAACTCAGAGTATGAAAATGTTATTGACTTCTACATAAGTTCGAGGAGTGATGTGCTTGTGCCAGCCAATCCTAGTCTGTTTTATTCTAATACAGTTGGGAAAAGGATAGCCTCAAGTTCTTGTTCCAGCTGAGATCTCAGGAATTAACGTCTGGTTTTTCTACTGATTACATGCTTTTGCTGAACTTTTCTGATGTAAAATTTTATGAGGTTTGCCAACAAATCTATAAATATGGTCTTTTCTCACTAAGGGATTATAGCTTTTGCATCCCATTCATCTTAACACCATACTCAAATGGTGAAAGTTGTAGTCGGAAGGAGGAACACATGATATGGCAAGTTATTGTTCTATTTCAAACATTTCTGAAACTTATTTTTTTGACAAAACATTTCTGAAACTTAACCATAAAATGGGCAAACTGTAGCAACAAAAACTATGGCGAGATATCATGTAAGGGGTTTTGTATCATGAAGAGACGAGAATGGTGGTGAGTGATATTAGGAGTTTTCAAGGCTCCTAAGTCAAATGATAGTATAGTGGAAGTAATGTGTCGAACCAGTTCTGAGGGATCTAAAGCGGTGAGAATGCAAGTATTTGCCTAATCTAAGTGCAGCCAGTGATTTGATGATTTCTAAACTAATGATTAAAGCTAACGCAAAATAATAAAATGATACCTTTAAGCTATTGGAAAAGAGAACTCATGGGTATAGGGATTTAGACCTTGGGTGATCAGGTT